>VUQH01034933.1:0-24990 GCA_015106775.1 Etroplus canarensis
CACCAGGAGGCAAGTTAAATCATTCTTGGGGCTGGTGGGCTGGTATCGCCGCTTTATCCGTAATTTTTCAGCGAGGGCGGCGCCTCTGTCCGATTTAACCAGTACCACGAAAACAAAGATTGTGTGGGGAGAGGAACAGGAGCATGCTTTTCAGGATCTGAAGGAGGCTCTGTGTCAGGAGCCAGTGCTTCAAAGTCCAGATTTCAATCTGCCTTTTACAGTCCAAACGGATGCCTCTCTGAGAGGGATTGGAGGTGTTCTACTGCAGGGAGATGGGGATGACAAGCGACCGGTGGCCTACATCAGCAGGAAGCTGTTTCCCAGAGAGACTAGGTACTCGGCAGTAGAACTGGAGTGCTTGGCTTTGAAATGGGCTATTGACACTTTTAAGTATTATCTACTCGGGAGGGAGTTTAAGGTGGAATCGGACCATCGGGCACTGCAGTGGCTGGAGCAGATGAGGGACACTAACAGCCGGATCACCCGTTGGTTTTTGTCGTTACAACCATATCGGTTCTCCATCCAGTATCGGCCAGGAAAGCAGAACATGGTTGCCGACTTTCTGTCTCGCAACGTGGTTGGCGAGCCTGCCGGGAGGGGGGGGGAAGTGTGAGGGAGAGGTCTTCCCTCACTAAGAGGTCAGGTATAAATATTCATGCATATATAAAGAAACATATATTTTTGTATTGTTTATTGATCCTTTTTCCTTTGAGGTCATTTCCTGGCAGAAAGGAGACCAACAACTCAACAATGCAACAAAGAACTGAGAGGAGGCACAGCAGAAAAAGACACAGACTAAAGATTAACGAGCAACAGGAGGGAGAGGAACACAGATGAAGATCATGGGCAGGAAGCAAAACTAAACATAATGCACAGGACATGACTGGTACCAAAATAAAACAAGAAGTGACAAACAAACTAAGACCAATGACACAAGACCAATCTTGACATAAGACAAAAAAAACATAGCACAAAAACACTGAGGAGGCACAGAGGAAACTAAGAACAAACTAAACTGGTAGGGGCTAGAACTGGGGCTCAAAAATGAACTGAGAATACAATAAACAGTATATAAGAACTAAAAAACTCAGAAAACAATAATCAAAACAAAACAAAACAAGAAAAAAAATATACAAACCTGTAACACAAAAAACCATGACCATGACAATGTTTTCAGTTGGGATTTGAATTCTGTTAGTGAAGTAGATGATATAATATGAAGAGGGAGGTGATTTCAGAGTTTTGGAGCTGCAAGTGAAAATACCTGGTCAGCCAACCTGGAATAAGGAATTACTAAAAGGATCTGGTCAGAGGACCTCAGTGACCAGCGTGGGACAAAAAAATGTTAATGATCTAATAGCTAAAAGAAATGTCATAGGTGAAGGTAAAATTCAACTTCTATAATATTTGTAGGAGTTGACTCAGTTGTAATATCTTCATCAGAATATATGTGGCTACTCATTATAATAGCTATAATGGATGGAAGAAATTAAAGAAAAATACCTAAAGCTAAAGATTTTCCACTAGAAGAGTTGAATTGTTTGATGCAACTTTTCCAAACTCTGTATGGTTAATACTTACGAATGGGCAGAAGATCTGATTACATTTGTAAGACTGTGGTGCCAAAGGTAAAGATCACACAGTCAGATTTAAGGTGGTGGCATACTGACCAAGTTCTAGATATTTCATTATTGCTAAAAGAATAGATGTAATGGTAAAGCAAAAACCAAAACAAAATAAAAAATAAAACAAAAACAAAGCAAACAAAAACAAACAAAAATGTTTGGTGAGGTTTTAATGCCAGATGCTCTTCCTGACACAACCCTGCATGGTGGAAACAAACCCGGGACCTTTCGCTTGTAAGGCAAATGCGTGAACCACTACACTATGGTGACATTGCAACACCAATAAATAATAAATGGTAAACTGATTGTTAATTAAACTTTAGTAAACCAGTTAATTTACTCTAATTCAATTATTATTAATGTTTTAATTTATGCATGTAATTAAAGTGTAATTAAGTTTGCATATTGTAAAATGCTTGCTTACAGTCATAGTTGATAAGAAACAATAATAATTACTTTCAGGTGAAATCACATGCATGGACTCTCTGACAGTGGTGTCACAATCCTTCACACCCTTTCCATGATGTGCTGGATAGGCATAGGAGAACAATCAGCAGCAGAGTTATTCAACCATAATGTTTCACTGAACGCCACAGGAAATCATTCCTACCCGTGACCATCAAACTTTACAGCTCCTCACTGTGACACTATTTTTATTTGCTATATAGCATACTCCAACAAATCAAGGAGACATATTTGATCTTCTCATCTTCCAGACACACTTTAATCATAATTTCTGCCCCCCATAATATTCATTTTATTTTTTATTCACTACATATATATATATCTTTATATATATAGCTATATATGTCTATCTATATATATGTATACCGACATGCACAAACCGCAGTTTCATTCACTTATTTTCATATCTCATCCATGTGTATCTTACAGTATGTTATTGTGTAAATAACACATGGCAATAATAACTGTGTAATAACCATGCAAGCTTTGATCAGGCTGTAGTACAAACACTGAACATGTTTACATTTTTTCTTCTTAACTGTAATAATTTCCCTCCTGGGATTAATAAAGCATTCTGGTTCTGAAAATGAAAGAGTAAGTGAAATATGAATACAACAACCTTCTTCAAAACATGTATTATAGTCATCAATTGCAACTTTTTAACAGTTACCCTCAAATGTTTATACAGTCACTGTCTATTATTCATAAAACATTTAGAAAGTTTATCAAAATAAATTCCAACCTTACAATACCCATCCAGACAGTTGTGCTCCACCACAACATCATTAAATTCTAATGTATAGTACAATATAGTATATACATTAGTATATAGTAGAATATTTACAATATTCTTTGATACTAAGTATATTTTTAAACATGCTTCATACACTCAAGATTTCCAATCAGTAATGTACTGGAAACACTCTTATTAGTCAATATACAGAAAGGAGGCTTTCCCCTCTAGTACTTCAATAGCATTTATGTTCATGAATTTTTCACCATATCTAATAGAGCCATAATCCACTGTGCTACTTATATTCATTGCACTCCATCTATTACAGATGAAAACTGCCCATCAACATTACTTTGAACTTCTCCTGGATGTGTCCTGAACAGGGCTAACACTGATAACGAACTCCTTTTGCACCAAACAAAATGTCAGGATAGTGGTATTGACCTGTACCATGTAGATGAGCGAAATAAAAACTAAAGAAAAAAGTAAAAATGAAAAAAAGCTATGTTCATCAGCCAACCTTTATGCGTCATTGGCTTGTCTCTTCTAGGTTCTCTAGCAGAGGAAGGACCACCTGCTACCACTTCAAGGTTGTGGTGTTCCTACCTGCCTAGCTAGCACCAAAACAGGAAATACTTGGCCAGTTTAATTTTCACATCCACACTCTCATCCTTTTCATCTCTGTCTCAGTGTTTCACTCTGGTCCTGACAGACGTTGGTCATCGCTGCCAGAATTGCTGACAGGAGTCTAGGGTGAGTGTCAGCTTTAGCCACAGTTGGATGGGTGGAAAGATGAAGGGAATGATGGAAGGAGGGATGGATTGGAGGATTATTTGGGGACCACTGCCAAAAGCCGCACTTTTGGAGTCTTGGCATCAGAAGTGGTGATTTAGACTGCAACACAGGATGATAACGCTGTAGTTGGCTTCTTGTGTTGCTATGCCACAATGCCACCTGCAGATTATAAAGATCTAGAGCTACTGTTACATAGTGAGTCTTATACTCGATGTCATTCAAAGGGGCACTTCAGTTTCAACTGGTGATTACAGATACATAAATGAGGCCCACTTTCATATAATAAAAAACAAGTTGACTGCATCTACTCTAAAACCTTTCCCCCTAACAATGTATTTATAGTAAATAACTCATTTTTTAATATGTTATTTTCCCTACAAGGATCAACTTAACAAGAAATCCTTTATCTTTATCTATCCTTTGCTTCATCAAGTGATTAAAAGCAGAAGGGGTGTGGGGGGTTTTCAGTATAGTTATAGTTTTCTGTGTTCTTTATCACAGCAGTTTTGATAGGAGCAAGTTTAATCAACTCAGTTTGAAGACACAGCTCTGGGGAGTTTGCAAAGTAACACCTCTGCAGGATCACTGACTTTAACTTGACACTGATTTTTTCTTTTTTCCCTGTAAATGGTAACCATAGAGACTGAATATCAAATTTTTATTTTTGCATATGCTAAAGGATAAATATATGGATGGCAACTAAATCTTTCATTATTATTATTATTATTATTATTATTATTATTATTATTATTATTAGTAGTAGTAGTAGTAGTAATAGTATTAATTAATAATTAATAGTAGTAGTAGTAGTAGTAGTAGTAGTAGTAGCAGCAGCAGTAGTAGTAGTAAACAAGTCCCACCTTCATCTGCACATTACATCATGGTGCTGTAGTAGTAGAAGTAGCTCTCCCGCTCTTCACCTCTCCACACACACGCACACACACATATATTAAGGCTGTCAAATGATTTTTTTTCTGATTAGATTAATTTAGAGTAATCACGATTAATGCCCATTCATTATTAATTGTGTTTCATTTTGTGGGGGCAAAAAGACTTGTGACAGAAGGCAATATATACACTTAACATCAGTTTTATTTAAACTAAAGGACAGATATGCTGTCCAGATTGCAAAAACAAACAAAAAAATTAAAAATAAAATATATACAATTTGTCAGAGGTAGATTCACTGTGGCCCTGACCTTCCATAAAGAGTTTGGTGCAAGCCGGGCATCATGGTTCCCAAAGTACTTATGGAGGAATCCCCAACTAATGCTTCACGTCAATGTGGTACTTTTCCTTTGGTGAAATGAAAATTGGTTCTGCAGCCAGATAGCATTGTTGCACCAATCCAGGCCGGTGAGTGTGTTGTGAATATTTTTTGGTGTAAATGATCTTGTGCATATTATCAAGTTCTTTTGGTCATGCTGGAAATACTAAAACATGTTATCCTTGTCACAAGACACAGTAGCACATTAGCACAGTAAATATACAGGAAAAGTATTTAATTCGCTTTTGGTAATTATTTAACATTATTGTGAAAGGAGTTTAAATGAAGTACTTTATTTTGAAATACAGGAAGTAACCATGTTGGTGTTGTTGCTACCTTTAGTGATGTGACGATAGCTGGTGCAGAGTAAGAAAATGGGGTTTTCCTTTGCTGTTTTTCAGCTGCAGCATTTCAACAAGTAAAACAATTCATTTAATGACATCTGTCCATTTTGGTTATTATTTGAAGCTTTCACTAAATATCAGAGTGGAATTGGGGGATTTTGTGTCATTGTGTGCTGTCAGATTAATCTGCAAATTGAATAATATGGATCAACATGTTAATTTTGACATGTATATATATATATATATATATATATACACACACACACACACACACACACACACACACACACACACATATATTCACTCTAAAGACCATGGCAGAACCACTAACATTTGCAAAGTTGTACCTGAACAAACCACAGGACATCTAGAACAGTGTCCTTTGGAGTGACAAGAACAAAGTGCAGATGTTTGGTCACAATGCACAGTGCCATATTTGGTAAAAACTAAATAAACAAATCAGCATAAACACCTCATACCAACTGTCAAGCACAGTGGTAGAATGTTGATGATTTAGGCTTGTTTTGCAGCCCAGGACCTGGACATCTTGAAGTCACTGAGTTGACCATGAACTCCTCTGTAACCAAAGTATTACAGAGCCAGATATGAGGCCATCTGTCCAACAGCGAAAGCTTGACTGAAATTAGATCATGCAACAGGATAATAATCTCAATCACAAACACACCAATAAATCTACAACAAAATGGCTGAAAATGAAAAGAATCAAGGTTTTGCAATGATCCAGTCAAAGTCCAGACCTCAGTCTGACTGACATACTCTTAATGGACTTTATGAGAGCTGTACATAAACAAATTCGTTCTTTTATATTCCACATGTTATTTCACTACTTTTATTTCCACTCTCCCTGCAGCAGGCAGTTGGCAGCTATCCACCACAGTTCACTGTGAAGCTTTTGGCTGTAGTCAGGCAAGGGGTCAGCTGAGTGAGAATACTGTTTTCTCAAAATCAACATTTTATCTTACTATGATATGGTTTGGTCTCCATGGAAACTGCAATGGAAATTTCTTTCCAACGTTAAAATCCACGGGAACTGGTGCAGCACATCATGTCTAAGGAGTAAAGATTTTAAAGAACTGTTTTGTGTGAGCTGTTATGCATGTGTGACTATGGGGGCTGACAGAAAAAGGAAAACTATATAACTGGGCTGAGTTCTTAAAATATTAAAGACTGAATTTAATGTATATGTTACACAACATCATTATTAATGTAGGAACTCTTGCAAACAATAAATGTATATTTCTAACCACTAATTTACAGACACCCAATAAAGTTTAAAAAATTGTAATGCCAAATTTATTTTATAACTGTAACATTGATCCTCCTACAACAACCTAACCCTTGACCCTAAATAGCATATTTGAATACAAACCCTAACTGTAAAGATTTACAGCACCACATACTGCTACACCACACCACATATGACTTCAGTTCATTCTAAAGTTACTTTTAGAAGCAACGACCAAAAATTGTTCACCTTTCTACTGTTTTGAACACATTTAGTTCATACCATCCCAAAAACACACACATTCACATTCCAGCACACATGCTGAGATTCTTCTACTGTAAGTGGTTACCATAGATACCACATTGTGAGGCACATGAAGTACAGTGGGTCCGTCTCACGTGGGAGAAATCATGTATTTATAGAAGCACTGTGGTGCGGCCAGAAACGAGTTTAGAAAACACACTTTTTTTAGTAAAAACAGGCAATGTTCAAGTCAGTCAGCAGTGACTTTGAATTGTCATTTTGTTTTCTTTGGCAAAATAGAAACAAGTTGGATATCAGCGCTGTCCGTGGTGCTGAACAACAGATGTACAGAAGAGGATTCAGAATATTCCAGTCTTCTCTCATCTGTCTTCCTTTGTGTTTATATTCTGTTTCTGTGGATTTTTCTTCCTTTAACAGTATGCTTTTGTTTATCAGTCTTCATGTTTTTACAAAGCATTTTGAACCAGTAACACTGAGCATGGAGCATAACAAAAAAAAACATGTCCTGGTTCTGCCATCCAGAGTTCTTCCTCCCTCGAAAGGTCAGCAAGTTTTGGAAAGTTTCTTGCACTAATCTCCTAGCTCTGCATCTTTCTCCTTGAGAAGCTGCTATATGTGTTATGATGATTCAAATACAGAGTGCATATCATGACATGTTTAATTAAATCCTATTTTGTTGAATAATGAACTAATTAACAAACTCCTACTGAAGGCTTTTTTCCCCCGTCATCAAAACACACTGGATTTTGAAGTATGTCCCGTTATCTTTCCAAAGTAATTGTACTTCCTAAATTGACATAATTGAATTGCTACACATCCTGGCATATGAGGTGCATTGTTCTCATGGAACGAAGCATACCTAATTGCAATCCATCATAATCACTGTGCCTTTTTCATCTCAATTCAGAACTTAAGACTAATGAATGGTTTAGTGATTATATTTAGTGGAAATATTCTCTGTTGGATATAATGACCTCCCGTTAATTGAAACTGTTCTCTTGACATGTGCTTTAGAATTTGATGACAATTACAAAGAAATTATAAATTGAGCAGACAAAATTCTGACTGAAATGTCAGATTATAATGACCATGGCAGGGTAATCAATAAGACTGATATAAGGATTTGAAATAGCTTAACTTTATCTCTACTGATATTCAGGTTGTAGGATTAATATCTATTCAAATAATAATCTGCAATGCACATTATGGAAAGCTCCAGTTTTGGCAGTCCAACCATCTGTTTCTGTACTTCCTGCACCACTGATTGTGGATGTTTGGCTGGGGACTGACAGAGTGCACTTCTAGATGTAATATCAAGCCAGGCAATGATCCAGTCAGCAAGACAGGCATTGCATTTTAATAGCTGTCTATAAGTTAGTGAGTCATTCTGCTATTTAGGCAACACCTCAAACTAGTGAGCACATCATTCTGTCAGATAGGTATTCACCTATCCAGTTAAGCAATTAACAAGACAGCAAGCCTGTGTGTAAATAACTACAAAGACAAAAAGAAATTAGATGAATTAACAGGCAGCCAATTCTCAAATGATCAAGTGCACACACAGTGCATGCACATGCCAATTCCTGATTTGGACCATAGTAATTTTATCTAACATGAACAACATTGTGTAGTTGCAGACCCTTCTCTGTTCAGAAGTGCAAATACTAAATATTTATATAATGGGTGACATTAAAAAAAAAAAACAAAAAAAACAGAGATCTAGAACATGTGTGGGTTTGTCCAGTGCTACTTAAAGCTGCCAGTTACAGAGTTGACTTAAATAGTAATGGCTCTTGTTAGTATCATGAGTATGTACGTGTGTACACATGTGACTGCTTTCATGCAGTATGAGAAGCTTTTGCAAAGCATGTTAAGCACATTCACGCCGGAGAGGAATATAATAAGTTCACTCTTGTTCCAGCTCATCCAAAATCTCAGCTAATGCCAGCAAAGTGAATGAGGCCAGAAGTCGTTCATGGTCAGTGCACTGTGATTGGTCAGATGAGCTGACCTTATGCTTTATAAGATCAAGCTGATCATGGCATTAGGGTCAGATGACATTATATACCAGCAACCCAACAGAAAAACCAAAACTGCCACTACAACAGTTTCGAAAACAGCACTAACTCTACGTGTGACAACTGCTGTTGCTGCTTTTGCCACTGATGAAACTGTGTCCACCACTGCTACTATTGCTATTGTTATCACCATAATACTGCAATTGTAAAAATTAATCTCACGCATCACTTCTAGAACTTCCACAAATGCTGTCTTTCATTTGAAAATATCAAACATTATTTTTCTCCAGCAAACTGAAGATACGCCCTTAACAATGTACTATATAAACCAGCTCCTCTATAATGCTGCACCACATGGGCTGGTTCTAGCACATGCTGAAACACAGCTACTTTGTGCCAACTTTAAAGCTTTCTTAGAATTTTTATTTCAACATTTACAGCAGAACAAATTCTACTAATAGAAGCCAGAGGCTTATAGGGGAGACCAAGAGAATCATTTTCAGTCATCAGATACATTACAGCAATGTCCAATTTTCATTTAAAAGAAATAATCACATACACTTGCTCTAAAACTGATCTATTGTTGGTTGCATATGATTTAAATCATATTTTGAGATCATTATATAACTTCTGCTATGAGTACAAAGACACCAGAGTTGAAGGATTATGTTGCATAATCAGTCTTCACAATTTAATGCTGTCAGAAAAGTATCCTATATTTTTCTGCCTCATATGAATTATTGATAAAAAATGACTATGAAACCACTTGTGATATGATACCACTAATGAAAAACTAATGGTGCACTGAAAGAAAGCATTATAGCTGAATGATCATTGAGAATATAACAGTGCAGACACTTTTTCTGATGTTTGTCAGAGAATACTGGATCTCCTTTTTTATTTATTATTTTTCTGTTTTCAGGACAAAAATCAATTCATGATCAGTGCATGGATTATAATTAGCATTTTTCCACATAGTGCTAGTACTGTAACTATTCCTCCCACACGCTGGCTTTAACTCTTTTTTTGGTTCACCAACCTAATGAACATTAAGAAAAGAGGAGAAAAAAGTGATACATTGCGCTTTTGCACTTCTCTTGCAAGGTTTACTCCCCCCCCCATTTTTTCTGTACCATACACTGTGCACAGAATATACCACTGAAAATTCAACTTTATTGAGCACTGGTAAATATGATGCCATTTCTTGAACTGTGCTTTTGCAGTGGAAATAAACTCACTGAAACTCGGTACAATTGACAGTATGGTATTTTGCCCTTGTTCTGGGTCTATGGAGTTTGAAGGTGTACTAAATGTACCAACCGCCCACTCCACTCAACCACCTAACTACTATATGAATCATGCAGTTTTTGGTTTTTGCATGTTCAAGCCCTCCCTGAGCGTGTGTGCGCACACGCGCTCATTATCATTTCAAATCAAACTGTATTTAAAAAGGTCCCTTGCTATACTGTCCATTGATATAGTAGTGTTGTTTTTTTCTGCAAGCGCTGCCCTCTACTTCTTTCTCCTCCCCCCCGTCTCTCTCTCTCTTTTCTCTTCCATCTTCTTAATGGAGAAAAAAAAGGAGATAACCTTCATTAGTTAACCTTCAAGATGATCTAAATAGCGGTGCTGCACTTGATACCAGCGTATTTCTTCTAAATTGCTTTGTTCAGGCACTGTTAAAGCTCCTGTCGTTCTTCCTCTTCACTCTCTTAAAAACTCTTCAGGTTTTTCCAGCTGAGCGATTCAGGCTGAGGCGGGCGCAACCGCACTAGAGGGGGGAAGTCAAGTCGTGCTGGACTGGCGCGGTATCCTCTCACGGTTTACAAGTAAAGGAAGACTGGAGCCGCATTTAATCATGCTTTTAAAATGATGGAATATGCTGATTTTGAAAGTTGACCTGGGATATCTAGTTGTCAGGTGCCGAGGCATGGCTTTTCTTGTAACTTGCCTATTTCTGTCTTGGTGAGTATGGTAACTCTTTTCCCTACATGTTCTCGGACTTTTACGCACCTTAACCACAGACTGTGAGTGCTTGTGCGTTTGAGAAACTCGGTATATTTAACTGCTTTCTGATCTGTTAAAATGAGCTTTCAGCAGTGTTATGTACTTTAGTTACAGTGCGAGCAGTGCTTGGGGGAATCAGCACAGTGAGACCAGCATCTATTTGGATAACATCACGCGTATATTGGATAGATTACTGGATGGCTATGACAACAGACTGCGACCTGGATTTGGAGGTATGCTAATAACCATATTGTGGGGCATTCTATATAATATTGATATCTAATGATGAGATCGATATTCCTTCTGAAAGGATAAAGTTTTATTCAACTAGTTTTGTGTGCCTTGTTTAATATACTTTCTGATCTGCGTTAGTGTTTATTTCTTCTGGATTATAACAAAAATAACCAGCTCACTATTATCATCTGAATTTGAGGATAAGTTGAAAAAAATGTAAATGGAATATTTAATGCATACAACTTTATTCCTTAACTTTATTATCATTATTATTGCTATTATTATTATTAACAATAAAAGAATAAATTATCTGATCCCAAGTTTGTTTTTTTTTGTCTGTATCAAAGCAACTTCTTATTCTTTTGCTGTAGGTCCAGTTACAGAGGTCAAAACCGACATATTTGTCACCAGCTTTGGACCTGTTTCAGATGTTGAGATGGTATGTAAACTATCCAGAACGCCGAAGTGCTGAAAAAAGATACCCAAGGAAAAATAAAGTGGATTTCATTTCCATGCATGTTTTCCATCACTTGTCAACAAAGAACATGTGAAGACAAGAAAAACTGTACCGTTTTCACAGTAATGTATATAGTCTCTCAACCTCAACTCATGGTTCTCCCAGCATTCATTATTCCAACATTTGGGCAGGATGTCATTAGTGCAGCTTAGGATTTTAATCTGGTTGACAATCCCCCCGCCATAGCGATGTGGCTGATGTTAGGATGGAATAGGCAGGCTACTTCTGCCACGGGATAGGCTGAGTGATGTATGTCTGTTGTACTCTACTCTCTTTAGTCTTAAGCTTTAGATACTGCTTCACAGCCTCTAAAGAACTGCCATGCGATATGCTGGTGACAGTTCTATTGAGAGGCATGTAAACGGCTCATAAGAGAAGCGAGAGAATCTAAAAACCAGATGGACTCATAATATTGATTTATTATACACTCTTCAGATGAAATTAACTGTGTCCATTTCAATGTTGTTTATCAATAATGAATCAGGTGATCAGTTCACTTCATTTTCAGACCCAGTAGTCAATAAAATACAGAAAAATATAAGATATTTCTAAATTTCTAAAATTTGAGGAAAAGCTATGTACTATATGTAAAGGTGCCCTAAATGTGTATTTTATTCATATTGGCAGCAATAGTAGAATACTCCAGAAAAAAGAAAGAAAGAAAAGAGAGAGAGAGAGAGAGAGAGAGAGAGAGAGAGAGAGAGATAACTCATCACATTGCCAATACTCTATCCAGCAGGTTCCTTCAAAACCATGGCTCACAAACCCATCTGCCAGTCTCTCCGGGGGTTGTAGATAATAATGGCAGGAGATAGTAGATACAGTACCAGCAGTAGGATTGGTCAGAGTAGTAGTAAATAAATCCTTAACCCACGCTCTAACCTCCATCCAGGAATACACCATGGATGTGTTCTTTCGTCAGACATGGATCGACGAACGACTAAAATTTGAGGGCCCCATTGAGATCCTGCGGCTCAACAACTTGATGGTCAGCAAGATCTGGACACCAGACACATTTTTCCGGAATGGCAAGAGGTCGATCTCTCACAACATGACTACCCCCAACAAGCTGTTCCGCATCATGCAGAACGGAACTATCCTCTACACCATGAGGTAACAGTGTTGGACAGTAAGATTCAAACCTAGCCAAGACCGGAATAGAGCACAGACCTGGAAAGCAAATCAAATGAACAGGCATCCAAGATTATGCACAAACATGAAAAGAAACAGAGAGTGCCATTCCAAAACAAGATATGTGCCATCTGATACTGAAAACAGGCCTGGAAAGCAATTCAAACAAACATGACTCCAGCTTTGTTCCAAAAGGAGCTATGTAGAATGAAAAAAGCCCCTAGAGTCAGTAATGGCATAAAAAAAACCCAAAAAATAATATTTAAAAAAATAATTAGATTATCTAAGTGAATCAGCTTTACTTTAAAACATTAAAGACAAGTTCAAAAGATTTTTAAGCAATTTAATTACAGTCCAATGTCACACCATATTTCTATCTAAGTGTAAGGGATGCTGGCTGCAGATAAGATGACAGAGGTCAACCTTGAAGGTCACATGACATCATTACTGTATTATTTGGTTCACTGAGAGATACATTTGAAGACTTTTAGAGGCCCTAGAAGTTTAAATAGCAAACAATACTGCTATGAAATAAACAGTTTGTGAGTAAGCTGCTACTGTGTTGACAGTCTTACTGTTAACATAATTTCTGTGCCTGTGTTAGCTAGCTAGGAATGAAGCAAACATCTTTTACCTAAACTTTTCTGAATCACTATGGCTTAAAGTAAAAATTAGTTATACTTGAGTGTTAAATCATTTAATCATTTGGGATCAGTTGTTCCCCTCCATCTGTGTGCCTGAGAAATTTCCTGAAAGTTCTGACCTACTTAGTAGCAGTAAAGGCTTGGATTCACTTTCAGTCTGGGAAAGAAGAATGTGTTAGGTTATTGTAAGTAACATTAACACTGGATTTGGATAATATTCATTTACTGCTTTAACAATAAAAAAGAAGATAACAACAATCACATTGTATTAATAATTAGAAATTTTATTAAGGAATATTATGTGGTTTTTATAATTTGATTAATTCCAAAGAATCAAATCTGGACAATTTTAGAAAAATAAAAACAGAGACAAACTTCTTTTTAATTAGATGAACATGGTTGTGACAGAAATGTGAATATTTTATTATCATTATTATTATTATTTTCAGAAGTCTTGGGACAGAAAATAAAACCTTGTTATTCTGTCATTAAAGCCTAATATATCCTTTGTGATAGTCATGAGTTGTCCATGGTTAACCTCTACCATGTTGTGTCTACAGACTACAACCATAACACTTTGCAGATCTTACAACAGTGCATTACCTGACTGTTGTAAGACTTTATATTGTATTATTTATTTATTTAGTTTGGCTATTATAAAGAATAGTACCACACTAGAACCAAATTAAAGAGCAGCCATTACTAAGCAAGTATGAAATATAAATCATGTATTTAATTAAACTTTTCTCTATTCTGACAGATTAACTATAAATGCAGAGTGCCCCATGCGTCTGATGAACTTCCCCATGGATGGCCATGCCTGCCCACTTAAGTTTGGAAGTTGTGAGTTTGTTTCTTTGTTAAGCTTCACTTGTCTGATATATGGTTTCCTTCCTCAAATGATTACTCTGTATGTCACATGGTGACACACTCACCAACTCACTCTGGTGACTGTGTGGGTGCAGTTGCAGTACTGCAAACTTATTGTCATGTAAAAGAAACATACTTAGGTAGGCTGTGGTGTTTAGACTTAATTGGTACTAAGTGGCCCAGAGTGTGCCAAGAAAGTATCACCCACATCATTGCACCACCACCACCATCAGCCTGAACCACTGATGCAAGGCAGGATGGAGCCACGTTTTGTTTATGCCAAATTCTGACAATACTATCCGAACGTCACAGCAGAAATTGAGACTCATCAGACCAGTTCCAATGTTGTCTTGCCCAACTTTGGTGAGCCTGTGTGAATTGCAGGCTCAGTTTCTTGTTCTTAGCTGACAGGAGGGCATCCCAATGTGGTTTTCTGCTGCTCTAGTCCATCTGCATTGAGGTTCGATGTGTTGTACATTCAGAAATGCTCTTCTGCATACTTAAGTTGTAATGAGTGGTTAATTGAGTTACTTTTGCCTTCCTATCAGCTTAAAGCAGTCTGGCCATTGTTGGATGACCTCTGACCTTGGGATTTTCACCCAGAGAGCTACCACTAAATTAATAGTTTCTCTTTTTCAAACCACTTTCTGTAAACCCTGGAGATCAGTGGTTACTGGAATACTCAGACCAGCCTGACCGGCAACAACAACTGTGTCAGATTCAAAGTCACTTAAATCCCTGTACCCTGGCATTCTGATGCTCGGTTTGAACTTTAGCAGGTTGTCTTGACCCTGACTATATGTTTAAATGCTTTGAGTCACTAACTTGTAATTGGCTGATTACACATTTACATTAACAAGCACTTGAGTCAGTAGACCCAGTGAAGTGGTTGATGTGTGGGTGTGTGTGTGTGTGTGTGTGTGTGAGAGAGCACTCATACTTACTTTTTAAGAATGCTGGCTGTAAGTAAGTTTGAAAAACAGGAACAGTTTTTAAAAAAAGTGTTTTTTTGAAAATTTAGGTTTAAAGGCTATTGTTTTTTATCCATGCTTTCTAGATGCTTATCCTATCAGTGAAATTGTGTACACGTGGAAGAAAGGTCCTCTATCATCTGTCGAGGTGCCACAGGAATCATCCAGTTTACTACAGTATGACCTTATCGGTCAGACAGTATCAAGTGAGAGACTAAAGTCCAATACAGGTGAGCAGATGCTTTTCAGATGGGCTCAAAACTATGATAAAGCTGTCAAGTGTGCACTACAACTCATTCAGGTCACTTTTTGAGTTAATTTGTGATACATTCATTCAGGATGTTCTTGTATAGCAGTTAACACCTTACCATGGTATTGTTAAACATACAATTATGCTGTAGAATAAGTTGACGTGACGTTAAACAAAATTACACTTAGCACCAGTGCCATTTTCCCCACTGTGGGTATTTCACATTTTAGAAAAATGAATTAATAAAGATGGTCATCAATTCAAGATGAATAATACATATAAAAATATGCATCACAGGTGCACCTGTGTCATTAAATTTCTCATCACTAACAAATATTTTCGATGTTTACCTTCCCAGGTGAATATGTCATTATGACCGTCCATTTCCACCTGCAAAGGAAAATGGGCTTCTTCTTGATTCAGACATACATTCCCTGTATCATGACTGTCATCCTGGCCCAAGTCTCCTTCTGGATTAATAAGGAGTCAGTTCCAGCTCGGACTGTGTTTGGTAAGAGTTCTATAAATCCTCATACTCATTTGTTGTTTAAATTTCAGTTTGAGTTTCAACCATTTTCAGTTCTGCGAAACATTCTTGCAAAATTTTGGAATTTTTTTTTACTTGGTTTAGTTTTTTTATTTGTTAATTTTGCATATTTGTAGTTACACTTAAAGAGGCTAAGATTGTGAGATAAATTGATTTAACAAAAAAATTGCCAAGAATATTTAATGTTCTCTGATTAATCTTATTTTTTGTATGTTTTAAGAGTCTTTGCAGGTTTTTTCTTCACACATTTAGCACTCTCTCAAAACCTAACAAATTTCTTCAAGTATCAAAAACTCAAATAAATTGTCTAGATTTATTGATTCACCGCCCACTGTTTGACCTCACGGTCCCTGACTCTAACTCTACGAACTTTAATCAAATATATTTTCTCCATTTAGTGCACTATAAATTAAACTGCACTGAATGGGCTTAAAATTAAACCTTCTGCAACAGAACAAAGACCAACACAGTCATCACAGTCAGCTTTTACCTTCATTATCTCTATTCCTCCTCCACTGTGGTGGAGCTGAATTAATTGGGAATAGATGTCCTTTTTGAAATTGGTCATGCGAGGGCCGAGAGGGGGAGGATGTTTACTTGGCCCTCTTCCGAGCACTCACAGGTTCCGCTTGCTCACATTACATTACGCTACAGTTGCCACCAAGCTCTTGCCTCAGGAGCAGCAAGGGTGAGATACACTGAACAAAAACAGAGATAGACTGAGAGGATTGACAGAGACAGAAAGAGACAGAAAATAAGAAGAAATGAGGGGAAGATGTGTTAATGTTCATTGATATAAATTTTAATTGAATTTGACCCTGTTGATAAAACTCAACAATCTGCTGTTGAGCAAAGTAACAGTGCTGGCCTTTGTAGTTTAAGGTTTAGTGGTCTGTACTTGTCTTTGGAAACAGGCCAGCGTGCCAACGAGCCTGCACTCTTCTTCAGAGAGTAGATCCCCATCATTAGTGTTAGCATGGAAGTTCAGGCCTCATGCAGAAAGCACATCTGTGGCAACTCATTAGTGTCACTCATCCTGCTGTTTTCAGTTCGCTCAGCCTTGGGTATACAATGAAAAAATACAGACAAGCAAAAAAAATTTCTCAATCTGGGACACATGACCAAAGTTACATTACAAGTGATGTGGCCAAAAAGTGAATTAAACTAAATTAATAAAACATTTTTCATGGTGAATGCAATATAGAAAGTGTAGATAAGTTAATAAAGAGGAGAGAAGAGGGGATGACAGACACAGAAGAGGGTATGAGCTATATGTAAAAAGGCTATATGAAAAGAGCTGTATGTGTTCCACCCAGATGAGCTCCAGTTCTTGTGGAGTATTTTGAAATCTCAGTTGCTGGTGTTGTTGACTGGTAACTCATATAATGTACATTCCAGTTCCCTAATTCAGGGGACCTAAGCAAGGATATTTAAAATACCAAACACTTATTAAGACAGAACAAAACAGACTATTGCGTTTTCTATAAACACATTAATGTCATGCCTGTTTATAAACTTCAGACAATTGATTGGATTTGATTATTTCTTAAAAACACTTTGCAAGATATACCTTTATTATAACAACAGTTGGATGTAAAGTTCCATGTTTAATCAGATAATCATTTTTTGGCAAGTGACCACCAATTGTAGGCCCCAGAACTAGTGTACTCCCATTAATTTCAGATGCATCCTAAGTCGCTTTGTTCTGGAGCCAGGCCCGACACTGACAGTGCATTAAGCCATAGCATGTTGTGTGCTGGATTGTCAACAGCCTAAGAGCGGAAAGTCCCTTGAGCACAAGTCTTACAGACTTAATTGAGTGTGGCCTAATTTGTACCTTGCTTTTTCCCTATAAAAGCCCATAAATGCCCCAAGCACTTCATTTCTATCCTGCTTTTATACTTCATCCCCCTCCCTCCTACACTCTTTCTTTCTTTTTCTCTTCCCTCTCCCTTTTACCCTGACAAGCTTTCTTTCCATGTTCCTCCTCCCCTTTGCAATCATTTAACTTGTGTTTGAGATTGATACAGTCAGCGTTGGTTGACTGTTGGAGGAGGCTGTATTTCAGAGTTGCTAGCTTTCACCAGTGAAACGCTGTGTAGAAAATGTTTTGAGACATTATTAGGTATATTAAATCCCCATAAGTTCTTACAATCCTAATGAAAAGTGCACAGCTACAGCATACATTTGGTAAAAGCATGGGAACAGTGTTCAGTGGCCCCTTCTCCCTGCTTGCTTTAGCTTGATGAAAGTGAATTAGATATGTACTTTAGTAATGGGCTATTAAGAGAGATGTTCATTGTCAGCATTGGCAGCTCTTTTTCAACAATTTAAAGGTAGTGTTCAATGTTAAAAAAAACAAAAAACTACAGCTTATTTTTATTTATGAATACAGTTTTTTGGGGGTGTTATGCTTGAAAAGTTGTCTCAAAAATGCACCTGCATTGGACCTTTTGTGTGATAAGCTAATTCCAAACAATATCCCCTCCAAAAGTGTGAAAAGACTCAGATTTATACTGTTTTTCATATAGTCAAAGGAAACCTGGCTTTGTGTACAACACTGTGTAGGAATCCTTAAAGGTTTTAAAAAATGTAAAATTCATAGGGTAATTGTATTTCAACCAAGAAATCTATTCTGTTTTCACTCTCCTATCATTCATATATGCAGTCATGTTTCTGTCTGTACTATCCTTATGTTCCTATATATTCATTTGACCTTCTGTTTATTCCTCTGTCATGATGCCTTCAGCTCATATAAAAATGCAGGCACTAGATATGAGCAAATACTTTGTAGCTTGTGTCTGGCCATCAGACTGGATGGCTTCTTCCAGAATGTTTATAGATGTTTGGTCTCTTTTACTGACATGCCACTGTGGGGGCATGGGTTAGTCTGCTTATGGACAGATTAGCATTCCCTCAAGTGACTTTTTGGCAACCGTTTTTGAGTTGAAATGCCACATTCTAGTTATATGCCATGAAACAGCGCTGTTGCCACGTGTCAGAGATGTCCCATGGGAAAATACACGGCAATACATTGTTGTTGTCATTTTCTTGTTAGAAGGAATTCTATTTAAAATTTAACATGTTGACATCAGCACCTTAAGTTGTGCTACTTAGTATTTTGTGCCATTTTATGAGGGATCTTCCTCTACTTTCAATTCAAGTATCTTTTTTTCTGATAATAGGGATATTCATATTTAAAATTTGTTGGATTAGTAAATTGCAGGCTATTTTACTATTATATTAATCAGCACCAAGCACTCTAAAAGTCCAGTGCCACAGTTTGCATCCAACTTCATCCTACTTCAATATTTTGCTGAAAACCTAGTTATAGTAGATATAAACTTTGAATCCGCATATTTGATTTGGCAAAGATTTTATGCTGGATGCCCTTCCTGATGCAACCCTCACCATTTACCCGGGTTTGAGACCGGCACTAGGAGTACTCTTGCTTGTGGGCCCCTGTGGCTGGGTTAGTAGATATAAACTGATAAATTCACCAATACTTTGGTTAAAAATCACTTGATTGAATAAAAGTTGATTTAGATTTGTGTGACTGACAAAGTGGTACTTTAAAGTTTTTGAACTTCTTAAAATATCTATAATTCAGCACAAAGGTGAACTGAAACAAAATAATTTGCTTATTTCAGAAAGTGATCCAATATTGCATATCTGTATGTGGACTTTCACTGTCAGTATCTTTTTTGACATTCTTGGACAGGGGTAATCACAACTGAACATTTTTACTCAGTGCTGATCCATCCTACACATCACTTTCGATCAATTTTGCCCCATTTCTGTGTGCATAACAGCTTCAACTTTGCATTGTTAGTGGGTTCTCTCACATGAAATGCTAGCTTCAGGTCCTTATAAAGTATATCTGTTGGAAGTCCTTGATTTAGTCCTTTCAAAACATCTTCTGTAAACAATTTTTGCTAGAACACATTGTGTGCTCCGGTGCCTTTTCTTTCTTTATGTACCACTTTTTTCGTTAATGTTCTTTTTCTTTTATGTTTTTACTGCTAAAAGAAGAATTTATTGTTCTATCATCAATGGCAAGCTGTACTGGCCCATATGCACCAAATCAGACCCAAACTACTATACTCCCACCACCGTGTTTCACAGATGGAATAAGGTTATTATGTTGGAATACAGTGTTCTCCTTGTTTCAAACATAATGCTTCTCAATTCTACCAGATAGTTTTATTTTGGTCTCATATGTCCACAAAAACTTTGCTAATGTGATCTATAGCAAACTGTAGGTGGAGAGGGTCTTCTGATCAGACAGCAGTGCTTTCTCCTTGCAGCCCTGCCATTTACACCATTTAGTGTTCTTCTTATTGTTAATTCATGAAAATTGGCATATCTTATTTCCTCTTCATCATTTCTCCTTCTCTCATATGCATATATAACTAAGTGTAAAGGTCCCATTTTTGTTTATTTATTTTTGTAAGTTCATAAACTTTCAAACACCATTGTAATAAATGCTGGTAATACAACTGGGTGGTATGTTTTCTAAGATTTTATCTATTTATTTGGAGAAAAGGAAGGCTGAATTCAAAAGGGCCAGTCTGAGTAATGTCTATTTACCATTACGTTACTTTCTAATATATGCAGTAGTGTTGATTGTGTTGGTCTCCCTTAGTCAAAGCTCTTTATTGTTTTTCATGAACAAATATTCCAAGGCACAGAGTCAAGGCAACAATTCCTATACATATTGAGATCATTCCTCAACCTCCTTTACACTTAGCTTCATATTTACCTTATACTTACAACTGTTCATCCATGTGTGTTAGTGATATATTTTATGCCATTTTTGTGCATGATTAGGGCATGTTTTATTTGATAGAATATAGTAACAACTTGAAATATTTAAGATTATATATAAATAACTTAAAGGAAGGTATGAAATTCAGAGAAAAACTGCTTTTCATAAGAAGAATAACTTTTAGACAATCATCAAAGATATGAAGTATGAATACTGAGGCAGGAGAAGTTTATATAACTCAAGAATGTAAGCAGAGCAAAACAGCTAATATTCCATGTCCAGATTTTTAAACAAGTGTAATTCAGATTTATATTTTGATTGATGTACTACCTCATTAATACCAAAACATCAAATTTGAAATTGAGAGCTGCATGTTCTGTCTCTTTCCTGTATGCAGGTATCACCACTGTCTTGACCATGACAACACTCAGTATCAGTGCCCGCCACTCCCTTCCAAAAGTCTCCTATGCCACAGCCATGGATTGGTTTATTGCCGTTTGCTTTGCATTTGTCTTCTCCGCCCTGATTGAGTTTGCAGCCGTCAACTACTTCTCCACCCTACAGGCCAACAGGGAGCTCCGGAAAGCAGCAGCCATGAAGGCAGCAGCTCAGGAGGCAGCAGCTGCAGCCGCAGCTCCCGCTGTAGCTACAGGGAATGATGGAGAGGTTTCCTCAGTAAGTCTTGCCACTTTTTTCAAACTTGTGTTTACATGTCTTAACAAATGTTCAGACTCCAATTTTGAAAGGTACAAACTTATACCAAAGAAAATTAACTTCAGTTGCTTCCAAAGGTATTGCAGCAGCAAGGACATCCTTTTTTGCTGTGGACTGAAGATGTCTGTGCATGAGATCAACAGCTGAATATGACAAGAGGCATCAGAGTTTCAGCTTTTAATATCTGGTATTTACATCTAGATATTTTAACAAAACGCACAATGCATTTTCTATTTAATGATCCAGTTTTTAAGTGAGCAAAAGCATTGGAAGATATTGTTTTAGCTAAAGTTAGAAATACTTATTTGGTTGCCTTTCCCTTGCTCACGGTTAGTTAATTAAACCTCTGACCCATAGACTCCACCAGATTTCTTGTTTCTTCATTGTTTCTGCCTTCCCAGGTTTTTACCACATCATCTTTTAGTTGTAGTCTGTTTTCAGGATTTCTCCCCTCTTCTATTGAGGAGGTGAAATGCATTTTTACTTGGGTTAAGATCAGATGACTGACTTAGCTAGTCCCAAACTTTCCAAAGCTGAGACTCTGGTCTCTCTTTTCATATTCATCTTTTGAGCTGACACACAAGTGTCTTGAATGCAGAGGAAAAAAAAATTAAGTTCATAGTCACCATTTGCTGTTTCAATATTTCTTGAAGGAATTATAGTTGCAAATGACAGGCCTATAGCTGCTGCATTCAGATGTAATATCTTAAAGCTGTGAGATTTAATTTGAAAGGGTAAATTGATAGTTTAGTAATGTTGACTAACCTCTAACAGTTTGGCTTCCACAGCAGTGATGTACTACCAGTTTACCTTAGAAACAATTAATTTCCAGCAAATGAATGAAGCAGAGCTGAGTCTTTTTTTTTGTATGTAAACATGTAAGGATTTAGATCAATACCATCTGGCTAAAACTAAGCAAAGCTATAGTTACATATTTTGTTGCAGTTGCACCGCAAAACATCTGGTTTCACACGTGGTTCTATGCTTATATATTTGGATGACACCTGTTCT
This sequence comes from Etroplus canarensis, assembly GCA_015106775.1. Lineage (NCBI taxonomy): Eukaryota > Metazoa > Chordata > Actinopteri > Cichliformes > Cichlidae > Etroplus > Etroplus canarensis. The sequence goes on from VUQH01034933.1 coordinate 22,422, forward strand.
AGTATGTTTGTGTAATTTTCTTCATTACTTTTTGCTACTATGAGCCATTTGTTTGGGAAGTGCTATAAAGGGGCAAAGGCCAATCTAGCTTGTGATACTGAGCTTGGGGTGAGGTTGGGTTCTGTTCTGGATATATGGGTGCACTCTACCAAATCATTTTTCCAAATTGTATATCTGGTTCTATTTCCTGCTCATTGTATTTTTTTATATATGTGCTTTGACTTGCTCAGTTTTGGCATCTTGCTAAGCTTCTGTCTGTTTTTTTCATCCTATCTAGTTTGCTTTGTTTATCTCACTTTCTGTCAAATTCCATTCTTTGCTCTTTGCTATTATATAATAGTTTCAATGTTTCATTCTTTTTTAGTTGGTGTTTGGTCTATCAGCATGACATGTAAGATAAGGCATATAAAGATTATAAAGAAAAACAGTAGATAAAAATAGTGATCATGATAAAAGGGGCCCATGTTTAAATATACAATGTTTTGTTGTCTTTCAAATAAGTGCAGAAAGCAAATTTAACCAATTCTGAGCCATGCTATGAATTGTCTGAGCTGTCTAACCCCAAGTTGGAAATCTAAGAGTCTGTGGTTAAAGGACAGCTGATCAAAATTACAACCCCAATGCCAAACAGGTTGGGATGCTGTTTAAAATGTAAATAAAATCACAATCCAATGGTTTGTAAATCTCAAACCAATATTTTAATCAAAGAAGAACATGGAAAACATATCAAATGTTGAAAATGAGACATTTCATGAAACATACAGGCTCAGATTGAAGTAGATGGCATCTCAAAAAAGTTGAGACACTGTCACGTCTACCACTCAGTTAGCGCCACCTCTTCTTTTAGCAACAGTCCGTAAATATCTGAGAACTGAGGAGACCGGCTGCTAGACCTTTAGGAGAGGAATGTTGTCCCATTCTTGTATGAAATAGGATTCCAATTGCTCAACAGTTGTGGGTCTTCTTTGTTTATATTTTAATGATGCACCGTATGTTTTCAACTAGTGAAACATCTGGACTACAGTGCAGGGAGGTGAGTCCAGCACTCTGACTCCTCTAATGTGAAACCATGCTGTTGTAATAGCTGCAGTATGCGGTTTAGTATTGCCTTACTGAAATATGCAAGGCCTCCCCTGAAAAAGACATTGACTTGTTGGGAGCATATGTCGCTCTAAAACCTGTATTTACCCTGAAGAATTAAAAGTCCCTTTCCAGATGTGCAGGTTGCCAGTACCAAAGGCTCTAATGAAATCCCCTCCCGCCTTTAGAGATAAAGGATTTTGAACTAAGCTCTGATAACAATGGATGGTCCCTTTCCTCTTTATTCCAGATAATGCAGCATCCATGATTTCCAAAAAAAAAAAAAAAAATCAAATTTCTTTTTGTCTGAACAGAACAGTTTTCCACTTTTCCTCAGTCCATTTTGAATGAACTTTGGCCAGATAAGTTTCTGGATCATCTTCACTCATGGCTTCTTCTTTGCATGAGAGCTTTAATCTGCATTTGTGGACGGCATGGAGAATTGTGTTCACAGACAGTGATTCCCGAGAGTGTTCCTGAGCCTATACAGTGATTTCCATGACAGAATCATGCCTGTTTGCAATGTAGTTCCACCTGAGGGTCTGAAGAACACAAGCATCCAATATTGGTTTTTAGCTGTGTTCTTTGTGCACAGAGATGTCTTCGGATTCTGGGAATCTTTTATTGGTATTATGTACAGTAGATGATGGAATATTCAAAGTCTTTGCAATTTGTTGAGGAATATTATTCTGAAATGGCTTCATAATTTCTAGCTTTAGTTTCTTACAGATTGTTTATGTTATGTTAAACAAGCTTAACCTCTACCCATTTTTACTTCTTCAACATATTCATCCAACTCATCAATTTTAGTACAACTTACTTTTCTAGCCTTTTGGTGCCCTTATCCCAACTTTTTGAGACATTTTGCTGCCATCAAATTCTAAAGGAGCTCGTCATTTTCATGGAATAGCAATATTCTCACTTTTGGCATTTTATGTGTTTTCTATGTTCTTTTGTGAATAAAATATTGTTTTTTGAGATGTGCAAACCACCACATTTGTTTTTGTTTATATTTTACACAGCATCCCACCCTTTTTGGATTTGTGGTTGTAGTTCAAGCAACCCTAACTTATTCATCCCAAGTGATGTACATAGTTAGATGATGGGCCTTTTTTTGTTTGAACTCTGACTGACTGATTCTGTATGGCAACAGTATAAAGAGAAGATACTTCATTTTAATCCAAGGAAGTTTGATATGTGAATGTGTTCCAAATTGGACCAAAGTGACATTTGTCTTCAGGGACAACAATAAATCAAATAATTTAAATTTTATTTTAATTCAATTCTACTTTCTCTGTGTTTACTTTAAATAGTAATATAAGAGACTTTCAATATTATAGGGAAAAATCCAAGTAGTGCTCCCAGTGAGCAAAGACTTGGCAACAGTGGGGAGATAAACAACTCCCTGTTAAAAGAAACCAGCAGAACCAGACTCAGGGAGGGTGACCATCTGCTATGACTGGTTGAGGGGAAAGCAAAGAAGAGAAAA
>VUQH01034934.1:0-16404 GCA_015106775.1 Etroplus canarensis
AGCTTGGGTGGAGTGCAAACCCCCGCCGCTATAGCTTCTAGAGTTCAAACAAGGTGCTCAAGCCTATCTACCGCAGCAAGTAAACAGCACATGGCCAGCTGCTTTTTACGGCGATCATATGTTACTTCTAAACATTTGTTTTTTGAGATTTTTTGAATGTGTCCGATGTGGTTTTTTTTTTTTTAATATTTATGACTTTTGAAAAAGCCCTCTCTCCATGAGTACATCTGTTCTCTGTCTGTGTCACAGCTCCAGGTCTTTGTGTCTGCCGCTACATGTGCGCACAAAAAGCCGTGTCGGCAGACAGAATGCATACAGGATACATTCAGTTCAATACAGGGCCCTCCCACAGGGCTGTGTGGCGGTATAAGTGAGTTTATTAGTATTTTGTGTATGTAACAACTGTAAAGCAATCAGAAAATTCCTCACTTTATGAGGCTGACTGCATCAACAGCAAAAGAAGCCCACGCGTCCTCACTCGCGACTTATATCTTTCATCCTCTTTCTTTTGTTCGGCTGTGGCTTCAGCTGAGTCGCTGGGTTTTTAAAAATGGCGCAAGTTTAACCAATTAGCGTCAACACCCACCCAGCTACTTAGAAGTCCCTACCCCGCAGCATGTGCTTTTTCTCCCCCAAAAACTGCCCTGAAAGAAGCCTTGCAGGCGCTCTCACGGTGGGACCACACATAAAGGTTCAGGCCGCCCCCAAAAAAAATCAGCTGGTAGCCGACTGACCGGCACACTAGCAGGCCGGGCACAGAGGGAAGTTGGCTGCACCCTCTGCCATCTCCTGTGCAGGAAAAAGCTGCCTCAGCGTGGATTACATTCAACACTTTCCACATACATTTGAGACTATTTGATGCTTCCTGTCAGCACCTGCCAAGGAGAACGCTGCTTTTTACAAATGGGATGTGAATGAAATGAACTAAGGAGAACACAGAGACGCTTGAACAGCCTGTCACTTGCGGCCATTGAGTCGGAACAGTCTGGCAGCTAGACTTTAATGACTTGATCAATTATTTTTCTCAGAGGAACGCCAGGAGAGAGTCTGTGCTTTCTTCTGGCGTAGGACATTTCTCACTGCTGTTTCACTTACACCGAACTGGGCGTTTTAGTCCTCGACATCTACATATTGTGCTGTGATTGTAATTTAACATGTCAAAATAGTGAATATCAGTTCAAAGTGACACGTGTCGCCTGGCGCTAGTGTGTGAACAAACTGTGCGTGCCGAAGGCGAGCCCACGGCCGGGTTCTATCCAGGGCTCTGGGTCACAGTAATCCATGATTTCAGTAGAAATTGTGCAGTGATTCAAAAGTGCATGCAGTGTGAGCTGATATTGTATGCTTGCTTTTCACACTCTCCGTATCATTCTGCGTGTGTCACATGAGATGATGGGAAGCTATGGGAACGAATAAAGAGGCCTTTCACTGAGCAGCAAGTCATCACATCATGCTTTATGCAATGTGTACCCCACTAAAGAAGCATTCTTTAGTGAGTGTGTGTGTGTGTGTCTGCATGTGAGTTTGCACGGGGAGAACCTTCCAGACACGTAGGGTCAGACATAGTTTACAGATGGGCTGACTCCATCCCAAAAAAACTCACACACCATGAGAGGCAAACAGGCCCGAGGGTGCATAAGCTCAGCTTGAAGCAAAAGGGGGTTAACAGAAGGGCGGGGGGGAGGCTAAAGTTCATCTAAAATCGCCTTCCTCCCCTGGGGAAATACCCGACGGGCCAGCTTGAGGACACCCACGCATGACCCGTGAGCGCAGGTCAAAACCAAATGAAGCAGAACGCCTCGCCTCTCAGGTCTTCACCTTAGATAAATTCCAAAGGCATCAACTCTTGTCCTTTCTGCAAAAACAAACTATCATCTGCTTAACCTCTGACTTTTCTCCCTTCTGATGTCACCGCTGATGTCACTCCTTCCCCCTTCATGCTTGATCCTCTTTTTAATCTCTCCTCATTTTGTCTCACCCTGGAAAGAGACGAAAGGGACTGATGGAGGAAAGCAGTGAGGAGGAGTTGGAGAGGTTTAGCAAGTCAGCGCTCCTCTCCCATAGGGCTTACCTCATCCTTCTTTCCGTTCCCATCCCTCCCACCTCTTTCTCTCTGTGTCTTTATTTATACTTAACTTTTTTTTTCCATTCCTATCCCTTTCCAGTTTTTTTGCTGCCCTTTTTAATGCAGTGCAACTTTTTGCTGCAGAGCTGATAGCAGAGGTGCAGCGGTAACAAGAAACTTATAAACATGGCAACAAAAATGTAGTGAAATGGTACTGTAGACACAGTAATTATTACTTAAAGACGCTGAATGTCACTGCAGACTCACTGACATACACTATATGGATGAAAAGTACTGGACCACCTCTACATTACAGGAGCTTTTATGACAATATGGCGTTGGTCCCCCTTTTGCAATTATAACAGCTTCCATTCTTCTGGGAAAGCTTTCAACAAGATTTTGAATTGTGTCTGTGGGAATTTTTGCCCATTCATCCAGAAAAGCATTTGTGCAGTCAGATACCAGAGTTGGATTAAAGAACCTGGCTCGCAATCTCCATTCTAGTTCATCCCAAAGGCACCGTATGGGGTTGAGGTCAGGGCTCTGTGAGGACCAGTCAAGTTCTTCCACACCAAACTCATCTAACCATGCATTTATGGACCTTGCTTTCTGTACTGGGGCAGGGTCATGCTGAAACAAGGAAGGGCCTTTCCACAAAGTTGGAAGCTCAGAATTGACCAAAATGTCTTGGTAAGCTAAAGCATTGTGATCAGTGTTCCCTCTAAGCTGCGCGCCTGTGCAATCGCGCACAGGCGCACAGCAAATCTATGCAGTGCGCATGCGCACAGCAAGTCCATGCAGTGTGCATGCAAGCGCACAGCTTAGAGGGAACATTGATTGTGATTTTCCTTCATTGAAACTAAGAAGCCCAGGACAACCCAGAGAAATGACCCAATAACATTACCCCTTCCTCACCAAAGTTTACAGTTGACACATTGCAGTCAGGCAGGTAACATTCTCCTGGCATTTGCCAAACCAGACTTCGATTAGAAGTGTGATTCATCAATTCACAGAACATGCTTCCACTGTTCCAGAGTCCAGTGGCATCGTGCTTTACTCCACTCCATTCCAGACTTGGTATTGTGTTGGATGACTGGATTTCCTGGAATTCCATGTCATGAAGCTCCCGGTGGACAGTTTTGTGCTGATGTTAATGCCAGAGAAGGCTTGGAACTCTGCAGTTACTGACTTTATTGATCTAGGAGGGAAGAAATGGTGACACTAATAGGTACAGCACTTATGTCTCTCGAATGACTTGGACACATCTTCACATCCTTCTGGAACAAATTTTTTTTCCCAATCCATACAGCCAGTTACCAAGAAATAACTCATCATATTTGTGGTGCCACAAAGAAGCAAAACACAGTGCACTTTAACATAAAAATTTCCACAACTTCTGATTAGCAGAGTCTGTAAATAGACCAAGATAGTTCTGGGATAATCAATTTAAATAGTTTCTGTCAATATATTAAAAATAGTTTTTAAGAAAAATGGAGTGAAAAGATTAAAAAAGTCACTTTTAGAGAATAAGACCAAGCATTTTCCAAATACTTACAAAAATGTAAATATGAATATCAACGTGCTGTGTTTGGCTACACTACTTCAAGTTGTGGGCACAGACAGTATAGAAGATGGACATAGCTTTTGGATGGGAAAGGCCGCCTTAAACCTGCATTCTATTTTATTAGCCACCAGGGGGGCGATACCTTTGGTTGGAAAAAGACTTCCCGTCCTGTAAAAATCTGTGGGAAACAGCCCTCACTCCTGACCTCAGCAAATGCTTTTCTACATGGGCTCAGTCACTCCTATCAGGTCGTTCTGAATCGAAAATTAAGTGTGTTTTCTATATTTTGGTCTTTCTGTCATAAAAGAGGATCATATGACTTCACAGTTGGACCATCCCCTCATTCCTTAATCCAACTCCTTCAGTATCAGATTACAGCAGATTCCAAGTCTGACCAAATATAAAATCAACATTTAAAAAAGTTACAGTGCACTAAATCTTATACATGCTGCTTGATCCAAATAGCAAAGGTCCTAAAAACTATTTAGTTAATTTGCTTAAATTATTGAAATGATATGAATGAAAATTTAACAGGAAACTACCGAACCTGATGTGATGCAATATGCTAGAGCAGAGTCTGTCGGACTGGTTGGAACAAGTTGTACAGCAGTGTTACAGACTCGAGGTTCTTTGCGCCAAAATGTTTATCTGACTGTTGGCAACAGCTTGCACTTTAAGCAGACAACAGACGAGTTTATTTTGGCCTGGCATCAACTCACATTAACTCGAAACAGCTGATATAATTCACTACAGAGAAGCTGCTACCTGAATGTTTTGTGCTCTGCGCTGAGCTGATGAGAAGAGAGAGTTCAGGACCGAGCCTGCTGTATCCATGCAACATTATTTTGGCAGCCTGGATGTCAGTTTCAGTAGTGTTGCCATTTAGGCTTTGAGCTGGGCGATATGGGTAAAATTCATATCATGATAGAAATTTTTTGTATCAGTAGATATCGATATCGGTTTCGATAAAAATCTAATCATTTCTGTTAAGCTTAAAATTTCCATTTTACTCGTAAGTGAGATGTGAAGACACCATAAGGTAAATTTTAGCTTAATAATATTTATTGTCTGTCAGAAGTTGAACATGACACATGTACTGTAGAACATTATACAACTCTATTTCAAATAAATAAACTGCTTCTCTGCATCTGTCGGACTTTAAAAAAAAACAAAACATCTCCACACACCAAACTCCTCCACCATGTTTCTTCAACAATGTCCTCCTCTTTTGAACCTCGGGCTGTTGTCGTGTCTCCTTAAATATAGCTTTCCCTCAGGTTTTCCATCGTTATTTTCTCTTTTATCCTGTTCACTCTCCTGACATGCGGCGCACGGCTGCAGAAGCACAAACATTAGCACGTGTCCTTCTACCGGCTGCTAGCCTATGCTTCCCTTAGCAGCTCCTTTCTAGCCGCATGATTGGATGATTGGTTTGAGCAGCGCTATTTTCTTTACGATTGGCTTTTTATGTTTTCTGTCCAAACATGAACGGCACGAGTTTTAGCGACATTATATTCACCGTGTCTTGAATCTCTATTGAGCAAAAGTTGTTTTGCGATAATTGTCATTATTGTTTTATCGCCCAGCTATATTTAGGCTACATACATGCTAAAAGGTTTTCACAATAAAAGAGCTCCTTAAAACAAAAATAATTTTAGAAAACTTTTAGTAGATCTGTCTGTATGAATTAATATGTCTGATAGTAAACGTCTTTATTAAATGAAACTAGAAAAGCACTCATAGAGCGCAGACCTCCGCCAAGCATGATCAAAGGCATGATCATCTAGTGCCTTTGATGATCACGAATGCATACAGATATCTGATATCACTATTACTTCAATAGTTATTGATTTTAGGATTTTTTGTTTGGGATGATCCCATCACCCGATTCTTCCCAAAATTTAATCACCTCTTCCTTTTATGAGAACGAATCCATTTTTAAAAAAATTTCAGCCAAATCCATTCATAATTTTTTGAGTTATTTTGCATACAGACAAACCAACAACAATGAAAACATACCCTCTTCAGGACAGGTAATGATATTGAGCTGACAACAGAAAACAGAAGCTCAGGAAACGAATTTAACCTACAACTTTTAGGTTTTGTGTAGCTCATTTCCCCCTTTTAACAACTATATGAGGTGATATTTTTTATGGGATTTCCATGTTCATTGGTGTCCTTCACTGGTTTACACATTTGTCTTGTATGCAAAAGGTTCCTGGTTCATAAAGGAGAGGAGAGAGAAGCCCAGCCTTGGGGGTCACAAGCTGATATACTTGACTGCTGGTCCTAAGCCTGAATGAATCAATTCACACGTTATTGTTCTTCGGTTGGTTATTTTAAGAACTTAGTTTGGGGAAAGAGGGGCCTACTTAATTTAGAAAAAAAATTTGATAATTTCACTGTCAAAATGAAAAAATAACTTCACACATCAGTGGTCTCCAACAACTAGATTGTGGATTTTCAAACCTAAATGTGCCCAAGATTTAGATCTGACTTTAAAACTGCACGTTCATTGGCTAACAAGTCATTAGCCTAAATGTTTAATTCAGTATGACTCAAAATAAATGACTGACCCTATTAAGTTTTTCCTGCGGACCAGTGGTTCTCGAACTTTTTATGGCATGCCCTGCACCAAACGAAAATGCACGCCCTGTCCCGTATAATTTTATCAACCACTAACAATAAAAAATTATTCACATTGAATTTTACTTCAATAAAGGTGCATATTATCAGTGCAGTAGCATTGCTTTTTTTCATGTAAAAAAACAAACATGTTCACATTAGTTTCAATTATATTTTTCCCCCGGTTGTCTACACCCCACCAGCACTGGCTCCAAGGCCCACCAGTGTGGCCCGTCCCACAGTTTGAGAACCACTGCCCTCGATTTCATCGGGACTGGAAGTCGTTTTGCAACCACAGGGACTGCCCCCTGGTGGCCATTAATAAGAATGCAGGTTTAAGACACTTAGGCGCTGGCTTCACTTTTCAGACCCAGAAGCTACATACATCCTTTATACTGTCTGTGGTTTATAAACAGAACAGATGATGTCACTACTGGGTGTTGACACCGTTGCCATATTCATCTTTTCTATCGCCTACTTTCTTGGCTCACTAAGGTAAAAAATCCCACAGAACCAAATATTTTGCTAAACTGAAGGGATTAGTAATGCCATACCACACTGCGGTGCAACTAGGTCTTTAAACAATGACCACAACATCAAAAACAAACACGTGCACACAAAGAAATGAACAAAAAACCCATTACTCGCTCAAAGAATGTCCAACTCAGTGTTTGCTTTTCTAAAGCTGACTTAATCTTGACGTACATTTCTAAACTTCTGTACACCAAGAAGTGGTTCATGTGAGTTCAGGTGGGTTTATCCTGCACTGCATTCCTGTGTGACATTAACAACACTGATAGCAGAACTACTTGGATAAGTTTGGCTGTGGCTGCACCTTTCTGTAGAGCTTCATTATCAGCCTTCAAAGCAAATGTCAACTACAAACAAAAAAAAAAAAAAAAAAAGCATCATTAGTCTCTTTTTCTTTTTGTGGTGGAAAAAAACACAATCATTAGTGTGTTTCTCTCTCGCGCTCTCTCTCTTTCTCTCTCTCGCGCTCTCTTTACCATGGCTGCAAGACAGCTCTTCTTCTTTGCTGCTGCTGTAAAAGGTATGTTGAACATCTCTCTCCGAGTTTCTCTTCTCTGGCTCGCAAAGACGCTCACGCTAACTGATTAAAACCATCACAAACTACTCGCATTTGCATAGACAGCAAAAACAAGTGATATGAAAGCAAAAGTTATTGCTGCTATAGCTTTCACCCTGACAAAACACAGAACGTTATATATGCTAATTAGCCATTTAATATGAATGTCTAATTAATGATATGCAAATGAGACACTGCCATTATTGGACCTGTTTGATATGGGGACGGAAGCGGAATTGAAAATCCCTGGGAAAACAGACATTTGATGCTGATGCTCGACACACTCGCGGGGAATCAATTTGGTTAATTATCAAATATGCAAACATGTAAATTGGAGTCATGCCTTGCCATGACCAAAACACCTTACCATTGTCCCGGGAGCATGAATGCCAGCGCGGGAGTCGGAACACACGCACCGTTACCGGCGCAAACCCGCAAGCGCACACTCCTCTTATCTCATCAGTCCTTTAATGGCATTGGTATTCAGCGCTCTGTCCTCTGACACAATGCATGCCACTAATTACCAATTCCCTTGATAAGAGCATTGCCAATAGAATACATGATGGAAGATGAAGGGCCTGCATGCTAGGCCACAGCTATTGAACGTTCTGACTATGCACCACTTTGAAAATTGGCTTTCAATCAACAGAGGCTGCTTAATTCTGCCGCAGTTAGGATGCTGTACTGTCTATGGCCCTCTAAAACAGCTGCTATCCAGACATCACAGACAGCTAATGGCACAGGACGAATACCTAACAGTCTCTCCTGAAGGGTGAGGGCAAAACATTCTCATTCCCCCCGCGCAAGGATGTCTGGCTGCGCTTTGAACTGTATCACCTTGCAAAAGACCATAAAGCATTCATCGACAAGCCTGAAACAGAGAAAGTCACCGCAACGCTGGCATTCTTCTTCACTCACTGTGACTAAGAAGAAGATAAAATGCAGAAAGAGTAGACATGACACAAAAGATTTGTTTTCTTTCCTCCTTCTTCTTCCTTTTTTTTCCTACTGCACCGAAAGTTAATTGAATTTGTATGTTAATGAGGGCTGTGCATAGCTAACGAGCTCAGTGTGTGACCCATTAACACGTTGAATGATTGTTATGCCCGGGGCAAGAATCACCTATAGCAGCTCAAAACACAAAGACAAAGAGCCAATCTGAATACATTATGGATTCATTTACATGTTCATTGACATTACATACATGTTACAGATATATTTTTCCTTCACTTCAATTGTGAAGAACTGACTTAAATGCTCTTTGTGGGCCCAGGTAGAAGGAAAAGAAATATACGTTTTTATACACACACCTGTTTAAAATCTGTTTTATGTGTACAGCCTCATTTCAGAAAAGGTCAGGACAGTTCAAAATATGAATGAAAACACAATACAATGATTTGGAAATCTCATAAAGCTATTTTTTTGTTCACAGAAGAACATATAATTTATCAAAAAAGTGAGGTATTTTACTAATTAGTGAAAAAAACTAGCTCATCTTGAATTTGATGGCAGCAACACGTCCCAAAAGAGTGGGGATGGAGCTGTTTTCCACTGTGTAGCATTGCCTCTTCTTCTAACAACATCACTGTCTTGCCGAAATAGGCAAGACCTTCCCTGTACATCATCTGGAAGGGAGCATACGTTGCCCTGAAGCCTGCATGTACCTTTCAGAATTGATGGTGCCTTTCCAGATATGCAAGCTGCCAGTACCATAGGCACTAATTCACCCTCATACTACCAGAGATCTAGGCTTTTGAAATGAGTCCTGATAACAAGCCTGATGGTCCCTCTCCTACTTAGTCTGGAGGAGACAGTGGCCATGATTTCTGAAAAGAATTTGAAATTTTGATCCATCTGACCAGGGAACAGTTTTCCACTTGTTTTTTTTCCTCAGTCCATTTTAAATGAGCTTTAAACCAAAGAAGATAATGACGTTTCTGGCTCCTGTTCACACATGACTTCTTCTTTGCATGAAAGAGCATTAACCTGCATTTGTGGATGGCACGGCCAATTGTGTTCACAGACAGCGATTTCTGGAAGTGCGGGGCATGCAGTGATTCCCATAACAGAATGCAATGCCGCCTGCGGGCCCAAAAATCACCAGCATCCAATATTGGTCCCTTGCAGTGTCTCCAACTTCTCCAAATCTTTTGATGATATTATGTGCTGCGGATGATGAAATATTCAAAGTCTTCACAATTTTACATTGAGGAACATTATTTGGAAATTTCTCCACAAATTATACATGCAGTTCCTGGCAGATTGCTGAACCTCTGCCCATCTTTACTTGTGAAAGACTCCGCCTCTCTAAGATGCTCTTTTTATACCCAATCACATTACCGGCTTGTTGCCAGTTAACTTGATTAGTTGCAACATGTTCCTCCAGCTGTTCCATTTTTGAGATGTGTTGCTGCCATCAAATTCAAGATGATCTAGTATTTTTCATGAAATAGTCAAATGCATCACTTTCCACATTTGATATGTCATTTGTTCTTTTGTGAATAAAATATTGGTTTATGAGCTTTGCAAATCATTGGATTGTGTTTTCATTTATATTTTACGTAGCATCCCAACCTTTTTGGAATAGGAGTTTTAAAACCCGAGGCAAGGCAGATGCAGGGAAGAGGATAAGAGATCTGAAACCAAAGCTGCCACTTATTAATCCAGATGTGATCCTTGGTCATTGATGACATAATGAAGACAATCTTCCACCTTGTCGGAAATGAGGAGGTCGTGTGAGTCACTCATCCTCTTCTTATCCCTCAGACAATATGTGAAGCACGGTGAGAGCTCTCAACTTCCACTACAATGAAAGCAATACTTCTCTAAATAGCAGCTCGCTTGCAAGTATGAAGAAAAACAAATGTATTTCCATTGATGCATCACAAACAGTCACTTATTACCACTTTTACCATAAGAAAAACTATTAAGTCTGGCATCAGAGCTATTTTGTTATCTAACATCACCTCTACTGAATGTAAAAATTCTAATGTTAACTTCTAAGCAGCCAGAAAAAAAATCTTCCTTGAGTGTTGGCATATGGCATATTCATTGCTGGATTAGCGGATGACTCATTTTAGTATTTCAGTGTTTTATTTTAAGTTCAACCATTCAGTATTTCTATGGAAGTTAAACACCAACGTATATTTAACACAGATAATTAAGAGTATGATCACCATCAGGCTGATCTTCCTAGTTTTTATTTATTCTTTCATTGTTGAATGGTTTTCTTTTCTACATAATGTATACTAATTACACAGGTATTGCCTGATTTTTTTCACTACCAAAACCATGAGGTTAACATTTGTTTCTTTCAGGGAAATACCTCAATGACTCCTGGATGGACAAAAATGGCACACATACACTGTATGGACAAAAGTATTTGACCACCTACAGATTACACCTACAGGACCTTTATCCATAGGCATTAATGTGGCACTGGCCCCCCCTTTGCATCATTAACAGCTTCCAGTCTTCCAGAAAAGTTTTCTACAGGATTTTGTGTGTCTGTGCGAATGTTTCCTCATTCATCCATTTGTGAGGCCAGACACTGATGTTGGATGAGAGGGCCTCGCTCATAATCTCTTTTCCAGTTCATCCCAAAGGTATTGAATGGGGTTGAGGTCAGGGCTCTGTATGGGCTATTTAAACTGTTTACATCACACTCATCCAACTATGTCTTTACAGAAGTAACTTTGTGCACTAGGATATAGTCATGCTGAAACACAACATGACAAACTGATCCCACAAAGTTGAAAATATAGAATTGTCAAAAACAGCTTGGTAATATAAATCGCTAAGGTTTCCATTCTCTGAGACTAAGGAGCCCTGGCCAACCCCAGAAAAATAACCTCATAGTATTATTCTTCCTCCACCAAACTTTACAGTTAGCACAGTGCAGTCAGGCAGGTAACGTTCTCCTGGCATTCGCTAAACCCAGATTTATCCATTAGACTGCCAGACAGAGACACAGAAGAATGAGCCATCACGCCACAGAACAAATTTACACTGCTCCAGAGTCCAGTGGTATTGTGCCACTTCAGGCCAACTTCAGCACTGTGCTTGGCGATGTAAGGCTTGCATGCAGTTGCTTGGCCATGGAAACCCATGTCATGAAGCTAATGGCACACAGGTTTTTGTGATCTTAATACCAGTGGAGGTTTGGAATTCTTCAGTTATTGACTGCGGCCCCGCTCTGTGTCCGGCACATTTTTTGGCTGAGTTGCTGTGTTTCTTATACACTTGTACTTTACAATAATACCAGCTACAACTAATAATGGTTTATCTAAGAAGGAAGAAATATCATGAAGTGACTTGTTGCAACGGTAGCTCCTTAGAACGACCCATTCTTTCACAAATGTTTGAAAGGCAGACTGCATGGCCAGGTGCCTGAGTTTCTACACGTGTGGCAATGCGACCGAATGAAACACCGGATTTCAGTGATTAAGTGGTGTGACCCAATATTTTTGTCCATATAGTATATTCATACACCCAGCGGATGTATGAATGATGCAATTACAAACATTATATCAAAACAACAAAGTGTTAGCATTTCTGTTGTTAGCAAATTAGCAAACTGGAGCCCACTTCATTGGCTGGGAAACTTAGGAACCTAAAGGCTAAAGTAAAAACACACATGGTGTTTATAACGTGTCTACTCACAGAAGGGTTTATGGTGGTAATTGTCATTTATGTAGTCCTATTATTAATTTTTTAACAGTTAGTTAGGTGGCATTTTTGACCACCTTAGGAAGGTTTAGTGTGCTGCGATGGCTAGAATTGTAAAAATTTTCTTTTAGACTTGTTCTGTGTTGCTTTATACTTTTCGTAGTATGACATGAACTGTGGATGCTTCATCTTTACCTGTTGAATACACAAGCCGAACAAAACTGTGCCAGTGTGAAGGCGTACAGCTTTATTTTTTACACAAAATCAAGTTGAGGTATTCTCCACAGCCGTCCCCTCTTCCTTGTGGCATGCAGCAGGAGATAGTCTTCTCCAAAATTGTTGGCGATACTGAAAATACTTGTGGTTTACGTGTGGTTTGAGGCGAGGGGGCTGCCTGGATGGAGTGTGCAACAGGCAGCACACGTGGCGACCATTTGATGCCTTCAAAGCAGCAAACCATTAGTTGCACTAGTTGCATGCTGACGCAATCTGGGGTCAGCCAGAGTTTTTAGGGAACTGTCAGGTTCATGACCCAACTGACTGCATGGCATATCTGCGTTTTTGCATGCACCTTTTGGCCGGGAGCTGTTTAGAAAACTTCAGGGCAGCAGTAGATGCGTGAAACTGGTTTATAACTACATTTTTTCATGCTGGTGAAAAGCTTGTCTGTGCTTTTTCGGTCAAGCGCCCTTTACTGAAGAACATAAACAAGTGGAAGTCATTTTTCATGATTACTTCTTCCGCTGTGTGCCATCATGACACACACTGGAAAGCAAATACCAGGCTGTATTGCATAAAGCAATCTTTCTTGAGCCTGTAAGGAAAGGCAGTGTATTACAACAAGCAGTATATATAAGTGCTTGCAGCCTGCCAGTCATCTCTGCAAAGCTCCTTTTATTTCAACTTAAATGCGGTGCTATGATCAGAACTGAAACTTCCGCATTCAGATGTACTGTATTCATATACCAAATATAAACTGTATAGATCAAACACAGAAAGATAATCTAGCACTCTCTGTTCCCTCTGCTCTCATCCACTCTTGACTGGGATTTGACTCCTGCTATTGGATGATTGCATAAGGCCACTGCAGCAGAAAAGTGAAAATGGGGCTCATCATAGTTGCTGTACAGCAGATAATAAGAGTGCCTCTATGAATAAGTCTAGACATCTTTGCTCCCTTGGGGTCTTATTCGTATCGCAGAGACATAGACGGGCTAATCACGGCGGGCTTTCATAATGCACACACTCAAGGCACATCAAAAGGGAAGGAGTACATGGAAATTTCAGATCAACCTGGATGTATCATTCATTCCTCTCCATCCCTCTCACACACTCCTCCCTTGCTGGCTCAGCTGTTACATAAATTTGCTGTGCATCCACTGGCTCTGCCTGCCTGCCTCCAAGCTCTCGCTTTTCCAGCCTATAATGGCCGAGCGTGTATGTATTGACACAGCTCCTCAAAGCTGCACAGCAGAGTGAGGGCAGCACGGTCCAGCTGGAGGTCGGTGTAATGATAAGGTTAATGAAGGTGGCCAGGGCTCAGGCATGCCTCCATGGGCTGTAACAGGAAGTGGAGGGTTGATGAAATGTGAAGAGAGGAGACCGTAGGAAGAGAAATGAAAGGTCAAGAATGGCAAAAAAGAGGGGAAAATCTGGAAAAGGGAACTGGAAGTGAAGAGAAAGAATAAAGGCAGGAAGAGGAGAGAAAGGACAGGTGAGGACAAGAGAGAAGGGAGTGAAGGAAAAGCAAGAGGACTTGATGGGGTTGTAGAGAACAGGAAAGAAAATGAAGGGTTAAATAATTATATTAGCATCAACATCAGCAATTTAAACCTGATATAAAGTGTTTGTCTGAATCCAGTCTGGAAACTGATGCTAAACAGCTGGAATGGTCTTGATCCTTTAAATAATGCAACAATGTGAACAGTTCTTCTTCTGTTCAACCTTTTTAATTCGAACGTTAGCATAATATAACTGATGTGAAAAAAAAACATACTGGATATTACAAAATGCACATCAAGATGAAGATAGCCACAGAGATGAAGAGGTGTGGCGTCTGTGGGGCAACTATTCCCCTATGCTAACCCAAACGGAGAGCGTTGTAAAGAACTCTGCTTTCTGCCATCGGCTGTTGGAGGTAATCATATCAATCAAACTATCATTTCATGATAAAAACGTGTTCCAATTACAGTAATTTCAGAGATTGGCGTCCACTAATACCACTTCCTTTGTTCATTCGTTCAAACTAACAACTTTGCTCTGGTGTGATACCTCAAGGAGTTTCTGGAGTTTACGAACTCAACAAAGAGGTCTTGGGGGACCTTCATAGATCGTACGATGTGTTAAACATTTAGGATTTTAAAACAGTGAAAACATCCATTCAACCATCCATTCATCAGTTTTCTGTCGCTCATTCATGTGTGGATCATGGGCACGCCATTCTAAGCAGAGATACCCAGACCTCCTTCTCCCCAGCCACCTCCTCCAGGTCTTCCAGGGGTCACCCCCAGGCATTTCCAAGCCAGCTGAGAGACATAATCTCTCCTCTCCAGCCTCTGGCCTCGTCCTGGTAGGACATGCCTGAAACGCCTCAAGCAGGAGGCGCCCAGGAGGCATCCTCGTCAGATGGCCGAACCACCTCGACCCACTTCTCCTTTTGATGAGGAGGATTAGTGTCTCTGCTCTGAGCCCCTCCCGAATGACTGAGCCTCTAAGGCTGAGTCCAGACACCCTTCAGAAGAAGCTCATTTCCAGCGCTCGTACCTGCAATCTCATCCTTTCGGTCAGTGCCCAAAGCTCATGACCAAAGGTGAGAGTAGGAACGTAGCTTGACTGTTAAATCGACAGTTTCGCTTTCACTCTCAGCTCTCTCTTCACAAACAACAGGCAGCGTCCACATCACTGCAGAGGCTGCGCCAGTCTCTCTCAATCTCCTACTCCCTTCTTGCCTCACTCACAAACAAGACCAGGGGATTCTTAAACTCCCCCACTCTGGGCAGTGGCTTGTTCCCTTTTTCGGCTGAAACCCATCAACTCAGACTAGGAGGTGCTAATTCTCATCCCAGCTGCAAACCGCCCCAGTGTGAGCTAGAGGTCAGGACTCGAGGAAGCCAACAGAACCACACTATCTGTGAAAAGCAGAGACAATATCCTGAGACCACCAAACCTGACACCCTCCCACCACCCCTTGGCTGCGCCTACAAATTCTGTCCATAAAAACTGTGAGCAGAATCAGTGACAAAAGTGTGATATCGTACGAGAGGACATTACAGTAAAGACCCACAAGTTGAGATAATTGGGGTTTCTTTTAAGAACCAAAAGAAAATTGGAAGAGGGGAAAAGAGGATGAGGAAGAAGGAAAAGGAAAAGAATAAGGATGAACTGTGAAGTGAGAGGACACAGGAGGAAGACAAATGGACAGTCAAGAAAGAAGAAAAGAGGAGAAGCTAAAAGGGAACAGCAGGAAATTATTACCAAAGGAAAGGAGGGAAATGTGAAGAAAATGAAAACAAAAAGAGATAGGGTCAAAGACTATGGCAGGGGTGCAGAAAAGGAAAGAAAAGTAGAGGAAAGAAAACTAAATAAAGGAAGGGGAGAAGGAGGAAGCAAAGAAACGGGAAGTGAGCAAGGAGCACGGGGGGTGATGGCAAAAAAAACTGGATAAAATAAAAGGAACGAAGAGGCCAAAGAAAGGGGAAAGAGGGCATTTTTAAAAAGACAGAAAGAGGTGTATGAAGAGGGGAAAGAACAAATGAAATGGGGAAAAAACAGGAAATGAAATAAGAGCAAAAGGGGGAAATGAGGGGGGAGAAGAAGAGAAATGAGAGAGAAAATTGGACACACACAGGCTTAATCATTCAGACTCGATAAATACCCCCACTATGCGAGCCTTCCTGTTCTCTGCTTGTGGTTCATTTTACTGGACACACAATAGAACTAATGAGCCCATGTGTCACTTAATCATCAGCCCAGATGCTGGTAAAGAAGCGGTCATGCTTCCAGCAAGATGCAGGCGGTCACACCCCCAAGCGCACACAAACACACACAGTGTTGTGCAGCATACATGCGCCTTTCCATACAGAGCATATGCCCCTGCCCAGACAGCCCTGTAGGTGTAAATCCTCAGCTGACAGACATAATGTAGGTGTCCGGGCAGAGATTAGCCTACTTCCTTCTTCAGTCTGGAAAAAGTCCTGAATCAGCTTCAGAATACTGCTGATTCTCATCTCTAATAGGCTAATCTGCACTAAATTCTCATTCTGCGTGTGTGTGTGTGTGTGTACGCGTAAAGCACCTCTTTTTGGAGATTAACCTAAAGGTGTCAGTGAGGAGTTGCGGATGTGTGCGATAGCTTTTAGCAAAAAAAAAAAAAAAAAAAAATACTAGAAAAAAAGC
>VUQH01034934.1:16424-33037 GCA_015106775.1 Etroplus canarensis
GGTTTACATTTAGAAAAAAAAAAAAAAAAAAAAAATTACTATAAAAACAGCTTAGGCTACAAATCAGGCCAATGGAAAGCACTGGGGGATTTTCAGTTTTTTTTCATCTTTCCCATTTCTGTTTACATTTAGCTGATGCGCCTGTTCGGCTTCGGCTTAAAAGTGCGCACAGCTGGAAAATAAACTCACGTTTTCAGAAAAGTGAAAAGCAACAAAAAGTGCAAAGGGCACGAGTGTTCTCGGGTTGTACTGCGACTGAGAGAAAGCAGAATTCTGGTGAAAGCAGGAAAACTGCTCGAGGTATTTGGCAGTAACACCTGCTTGTAAAGGAGTACACATTAACAATACAGTGTATCTAACCACAGGAAAAAGTACTCTGGGAATGTCCAATTCATTCTCATAAATGGTTAACAAACCCACTGACTGTGGCCTTCCTTCCTCTTGTGGCAGCCAAGATGAGTCAAGCTTGTCCGTAACCTTAAGAATACCACAGACTCTTAACAACACTTCCTTGTTGACCAACCTTTAGACAATAGCTCAAAAACTGCAAATGCTAATCACAAAATATTTCTAATTATCTTCTCACGGACTGTTATTGAGCTCTCAGTTTATCAGTTAGTATGAAATGATTACTCCTTTTTCTGTAAATACACCCCACTGATAAGGTTTTCCAGTTGATTCAGTTGGAAAAGTACCAATGCTGATACCAAAGAACCATGATGCTGATGGTGACAGTCATATCATGAAGGGGGTAAGACAACGAATCATCGTTTTTATTTGCACAGGATCTTTTGCTTATTGGCTTCCTTTTGTTTCTTTTTCATCAGTCATAATGTGATGTTTACAAGGTGGGCCACAATGCATTTGAGCACTGCAGTGCATAGTTTTCCTCTTCTCTTAGGCCCAAAAGAGAGAGAGAAAAAAAAAAGAAAACTATGGAAATCAGAGGTCAGGTCAAGGCGACATATTTGTTGCTGATTGGCTCAGAGGGAGCTTGCATCAGATTCTGTTATGGGGGGAAATGGTAACATGTTTACCATATGCCACATGTGCCTCATAAAACAGAAAAAAATTAGAACCATATTTGGCCATAAAGGATTCAAGGACAAAGCACAGTTCCCAGTCAGTCACTTGCTGACCAAAAACCAATGAGTTAGTGTTGTACCACAACCAGGCCCTCCCGCTTTAGCTGTGCCCCTGCTGCAGTGACAGCCAGTGCCTGCACTGACCTCTCAGACAAATCATGACCCAAGAGCAGGCAGATGTAAATATTTGCAAGGAATACATCATATGGACCAAAGTATTGGGACACATCTATTTATCACTGAACTCAGGGGTTTCATTCCGTCCCGTTACCAGGGGTGTTTAAATTCTCACATGTTGCCGTGCAGTCTGCCTTTATAAACACTGGTGAAAGAATATGTCATCCTAAAGCGCTCACTTAATTTGAGCCTGTAACAGCAATAGGGGGCCACTGTTGCAGCATGACTGCACCCCAGTGCACAAAGCAAGGTCCATAAAGGTGTGGTTGGATGGTGGAGTTCGGTGGAGAAGAAGTTAACACACAGACCCCTGACCTCAACCCCAACCCCATCCAACACCTTTGGGATGAACTAGAATAGGGTTTGTGAACCAGGCCCTCTCATCTGACATCAATGTCTGCTGTGTCAAATGCTTTTCAAGTTGAAAACCCTTCCAGAAGAGCGGAAGCTGTTATAGCTGCAAAGTGGGAACCAACTGCACATTACTGCCTATGAATTTAGAAAACTTCTGTTGGTGTAGTATGTAGGTGGCCCAATACTTTTATCCATTTAGTGTATTTTTTAGAAATCCTGTCTATACAGTTCAATTCAATTTTATTTATATAGTGCCAATTCACAATAAAGTCGCCTCAAGGCGGTTAACAGCAACAATCAAATGATCCCCTGTGAGCAAGCACTTAGCGACTGTGGTAAGGAAGAACTCCCTTTTAACAGGGGGAGACCTCCAACAGAACCAGGTCTTGTCCTATAGTGTGCATAAGGAGTAGTCAAATAGTGGAACCAAACAAGAACTAACAACGCTGTCTCTTGCTGCATGAATGCCTATGTAGCAAAAACATGAGACTTCTATTTTGGACTCTTTTTAGTTTTTATTGTGGTGTAAATTATTTAAAATCAATGATATAAAGCTTTTTCTTTAATAAAATTTAAGCATAAATTTTGTTTACCTGGTAATTTTTTCCCCTTTAGGGTGTTCGCTCCTTGTGATGAGTTGTTTAACATCCCAGACCTGCTAAATAAAAGTCACGAGGTGAATATGGAACTTCATCTCTGAGCTCAACACTTATTTATGTGTCTTTGAGCAAGACTCTTAACTCCCAGTTTCAGCAGGTGAGCTGCTCAATGACCAGTGATCAAATGCTTCATAGGTCACTGAGTGTGAATGGCATCACTAAAAAAAAAATAAATAAGTAACATGTTGACTCAGTTCTGAGAAAAAAAACTTTGATCAGACCATTTAACATGCTACCAATGGTGCGCATAAGCCTGACTGACCAGCCCTTAATGCACAGGCACTCCGGATTACACACACCACTAGTCTGCTGGCACCACAGCACTAGCCAGGAAAGATAATTGAGAGTGTGTACATGGACGCATATAAAGTGACAGTTCATATGAGCAAACTTAAAGCCTGATCAAACATGTGAACACGGTGCTATAGAATGCTGAATGGCTTTCTATCTGTGATCTTCTGTTTCTGTGTGAAAGCGCTGCGCTTTGTGCTTTGTGTGCATTAATGGGACTTGCTGATCAAATATCCTCTGATCACTGGCAGTGATATGAGGGTGACATAAAGTCAATTGACCCTCATTCATCATGGTGTCTGCAGGAAGGTAATATATAAAAAAAAAACAACCTTGTAGTATCACTTACTAAGTGCAAGATTTATTCATCAACTCATTGAGAAATATTTTCATAGTCCAAAACACGTAAGCCTTAAGTCATACTGAAAACTAAATACTTTTAATATGAGCATAAGTCAATTATAGCAGACTTTATTTTAAGGTTTTTTTTAAACAGCTATTATGTTATTAGAAGACATGCTGTCTATTTTAATGATGTGCTAATGAGATTGCATGTTTCATACACTATGAAGTTGGCTATGTACCACCGATTTAAAATATCTATTGCTTAAAATTTTCCCTCGTAGAGTGGTAAACTGTAAGCAAAGCTAGCCTATGCGTCACTAAGCCAGTGTATACACTGCTTTCTACAAAATGTTATTTCTTATCAATATTTCACCCAAGCAGCAGCTTGGTAAGTGAACTATGAAATGTTAACAACTGCAGTTCTTCCAATGGCCACTGGAGGCTGGCTCCAAATGCAAGTCAATCTCCAAAAAGCTCCACGTTAGCAAAAATACACATATTTATAGCGTTTACTAAATCGTTTTTTGTCTCCACGGATTATTTTTTGCAGTCATTATGACTGTATGGTGGCAACTTTTTTAAAACTTACCTTTTTAAATTCAATCCAGACCATAATTTATATGTAATAAAGGGCGGGGCTTCTTCGATTGACAGGTGGGGGACAGTTTGGTCATTATACTAAAAAGCACTCATGTTGGCGGATCAGTTTTTCTGGTAAGTATATTTTGTTTTAGGCTTGTTTTGTTAGCCGAAGTTAGCCTCCCATTTAATATCATAATTAATTACTGGATGCGCCTTGCTAACAAAGCTACCCACAGTAGTAAGCTGATAACATCCCAGCAGTACATTTTCTTCCAGACATGGTCAAGCACACTAAAGGTAAAAAATAGTATTGGGCCACATAATTTAATCATGGACTTCAGGTGTTTAATTCAGTTCCATTATCACATGTGTATAAAATCAAGAACCTAGCCATGCAGTTTAAGAATGGGTTGTTCTAAACAGCTCACTGAATTCAAGCTGCTTCTTCTTAATAGGATGCCACTATTGCAACAAGTCCGTTTGTAAAAACTTTTCCCCTCCTCAATATTCCACAGTCAACTGAAAGTGGTATTATGGCAAAGTGGAAACATTTAGGAACCACAGGAACTCAGCCACCATATGGCAGACCACATAAGATCACAGAGTGGGGTCTGTAGCAGCGGAAACATGTTCTGTTGAGTGACGAATCACACTTCTCTATCTGGCAGTCTGACAGATGATATTTGATATAGATGTACGGTGGAGGAAGCATAATGCTACAGGGTTGTTTTTCCTGGAGCTGGCCTGGGCCCCTTATTTCCAGTAAAGGAAAATATTGTTTCAGCTTTAGCTGTTTGAATGAATTTGGTGTCTGAGAACTTGACTGCCCTGCTCAGAGTCCTGACCTCAATCCCACTGAAGACTTTGCAAGCCAGGCCTTCTCATCCAACATCAGTATCTGACCCTATAAATGCTCTGAATGCTCTGATCTTGAATGGCCAGAAATTCCCACAGGCACACTCCAAAATATTTTAGAAAGCCTTCCTGGAAGAGTGGAACCTGTTACAGCAACAGTGGAGGACCAACTCCAGAGTAATGCCTCTTGTTTTAGAAAGAGATTTCATAAAAGATCCTGCAGATCTAATGTGCTGGTGATCCAACACTTTTGTCCTTATAGTGGAAAAGAAGGTACTTTCAGCTTCTCACTTTTCCATTGGGGGGGTCACCGCATTTGTGATTTGGCACAAATCTTTATATCAGATGCCCCTCCAGATGCAACCTTCCCACTGATATAGGCTTGGGACCAGCACTAGGAGTACACAGACCTGTGACCCCCCCCAAGGGTGGGCTTGTGATACCTTCCAATTGCAAACTGGGAACCTGCTGGTTGTGAGAAAAATGTGTACATCACTACGCTTTGGAAGATGCTTTTGTCTGTATAGTGTCAGTTAACCCATAAGAACTCGGAAGCATTTTTCCTTACAGGAAAATTATGGGGGATATACAACAGACCAAGAGGCCCACACAGGACACATTTATGTCAAACATTTAAAGTGTTTGTTCCGCGCCTGTCACCAAGAGTTCTTATGGGTTAAAAAAAGAAAAGGTAGAGATGGTCAAAATGGCAAACTCAAACCTTCCAAATAGTGTACAAATCAAGAAGTGACATCGCTGTGACCACACCCATTTACATGGCTACAATGGTCCTACCTTGGCACCCCAATGACTGGAAGCAACAACACAGAGATAAGTTTGCACTTCTAAAAGAAATAGATTAAACTAAGAAATGGGTAACAGCACAAGCCCAACGGACAGGTAACCACCAATGGCTGCTGGAATTTTAGTGAAATTTTTAGTGGCCACCCATACATTCAGTAAGTCTACTAGATTAGAAGGGTGTTTATTTGTGTCAGAAAAATTCAACTTCTTCTTTATTCATAAATACAATTTCTACCTATCAAAGTAACTTTTGGAAAACACTATTGAGGTTTTAAAAGTCAGCCTTTATAACCAGTGTGCAACTTCTGCATACTGTAATTTCCTGTAGCTCCATACCACGAGAAATAGGAAGAAAATGTCAAGAAAAGTAGAGGGAAATGTTAAATATCCTTCCTGGTATGAAACCTCAGGGAGTAGTAGTGTGTTTGTCCGCTACTGTCAGCGACAGGATATGACAACACAAACCTGTTGTGCGAACCTGATCCTGCCTTGTCACACTGGTGCTGAACAGTAAGGGCTCGATGAGTGAGCTGAATAAATATTTATGGCTCCATGACTTAGCCTATCCTGTTCACTGTCCACCAGCTGAAGTGGGTGTGTGGGCCCAGTGTGGGAGGAAATGGAAGTAAAAATAATTCCCAGCCATAAAAACAACACTGTATAAGGAGACCAATCTGGATAAATTACATCCTTGGGGATTATTTTGTTCCGGCCTGGATCTGATATCAACTTTAGCTGTTCAATAGTCTGAGAGGAGGTAATTTGGTCTGACCCGGGCATCCAGAGGACTTGGAGTGGCTTCAAAACCTTCAGTGGGACAAAGACAGAAACATAACAACACAGCATAAGAGCCCAAACGTAGAGAGACAGATGAGGAGAGATGGAGAGAGAGAAGGAGGTGATGAATGGTGTTGTTTTTCCCTGTAAGGAGGATAACTGTATCCTCCTCTGGGAGCAGCGGAGCCGGAGCGCGTCGGTGAGCACCAGTCATGTGTCTCAGAGACAGCCAATGGAAATGCGTGAATTTGGTTCATACGCAAGTTTACTGGGTCAGAGTCAGAGCAGCGGAGAAGGCAACAGCCAATCGCAATGCGAAGCAGCGTCTGGAGGATTAGCCAATGAGGTTGTAGTCTGGTGTCTGGTACCAGTTGATGTCTGACAGTTAGACAGACTGTATCTAATTACCACAGCCGAGGCTCAGCATGGGTCTGTGTGCACGTATGTGTGCGCGGGTCTGGCTGTGGGGGCAACTGAGGAGAGAGGGAGTGAAAATTAGAATTAGAAAGGAGGAAGGTTGTTTGGAGGTTTTGGCAAAAAGTTGAAAACAAGGCATCAGATCTGGAGAGCTGCCACGTGAAATGAAACCGTGCCAAATGACACTGTAGATATAAATATACAAACTCTGAATTTAGAATTAACTTAGCCATATAAATCAGTGATCCAGGCAATTTCTCTACACGCCTACTATTAAAATAATTTCTGATGCCGTGTGTGTGAACAAAGGAAACACATATAATGGCTGGATGTTTGTGTGAATCAGTGAGGATATCTGTATATTTCTCCATTTCCTGTATGAATGAATAGGGTCTGAAAGGAGAGTTCAGTTTCCCACCATGCAATAGTCTATTATTGTCTCTAACACATTGTTCCCTCCACTACAGGTAGCTTCAGTCTATTCAGAACCTCTGTTAGCGATTGGACCAAACAGAGACCGCTAGGTGTTAATGGGACACACATACACAAACTGTAAGTACGTACCAGTGCATACATGTGTTCACACAAGCTGAACATCAGCCAGAGGTGAGCAGGGGTGACAGACATGGGCAGCTGGTTGGTGTTTTTTTCCTGTTTTGACTGCTTCTGCCTGGACACACACATACACACACACGCACACATACACACCAGTGCGACTCATTTACACAATGGCTACTAAGGATTGCTTTTTTTCTTCTTCACACATTTTTATAAGCGGATCTTTAGCTGTAGACAGAAATGATGTGCACCTAAAGGTGAAAATGAACTCAAGGGCCTGGTGTGACATACAATCATTTGAAAAAGAAAGTTTACACAGGACTCTATGCACTCCTGCATAAAATTAAGTACACCCTGACTGCTTCCATAGGAAATAAGAGGGTAAGTAGCTGTCAGTTACTGCTAATTAAATGCACTTGATCACTGGCCAGTGCGGCCACCTCTTTAAAAGCACGTTTTGGCAGTTTGCAGTTCTGGAGCATTCAGGTGTGTGTTGAAACAAGGCCACAGTCTTCCCAGGAGCGGACTTCCCAGCAAACTCGTTCCAAGGTCAGACCGTGCAAATTCAAGAGCTACAGGCCTCAGTTAAATGTTATGCATGTTAAGTGTTAAAGTTCATGACAGCACGATTACAAACGAACTGAACAAGTATGGCTTGTTTGAAAGGGTTGCCACAAGAAAACCTCTTCTCTCTAAAAAGAAGATGGCAGCACAGCATAGGTTTGCAAAGTTGCATGTGAACAAACCACAAGATTTCTGGAGCAATGTCCTTTGGACAGACGAGACCAAAGTGAAGATGTCTAGCCATCAGGCGTAGTGCCATGTTTGGCGGAACTCAAATTATTAGCATAAACACCTCATTATAACTGTCAAAACTGGTGGTAGGGGGGTGATGATCTGGGCTTGTTTTCCAGCTATAAGCCGTGGGGATCTTGCGGTCACTGAGCTGGCCATGAATTCCTCTGTATACCAAAGTATTCTAGAGGCATATGTGAGGCCATCTGTCTGACACCTAAAGCTTGGCCCAAATTGGGTCATGCAACAGGACAATGATCCTAAGCACACCCGCAAATCTACAGCAGAATATGTGAAAAAGAAATGAATCAAGGAGTTGCAATGGTCCAGTCAAAGTCCAGACCTCAACCTGATTAAAATGATGTGGTGGAACCTCAAGAGAGCTACGTATACAGTAAACAAATGCCTGCAAACCTCAATGAAATAAAACAACGTTGTGAAGAAGACTTAAGTTACTGCTGCTAGAGGAGGTTCTACGAGGTATTCAACCCCAGGGTGTGCTTAGTTTTTCCTAGAATTGCACAGTTCTGGAAAACTTTCTTTTTCACAAGACTGTAGTTTGCAGAAATATAAGTATTTACTTTCTTGCCAAATGTTAGACGAGAAAGTTGGTATCACTCTATTTGTTGACAGGCTAAGCTGTTAAAGTTTATCTTAAAGAGAAAACAAAAAAGGATTAAAAATTCAGGTCTGGCTCTGTCAAAACCAAGTGGCACTTCAGGGCTGAAAAATGAAGCCATTGGCACAAGTGTAAAAATTGCAGTTCCTCTAATGCCCACTTGAGGCTGACTCCAAAACCAAGTCAATCTCCACACACCACTCCACACACCACAAAATCACGTTTTACAGCCTGGCACAAAAACTACTTTTTTGCTTTAATGGCTAGTTTCACACAGTGGATGAACTTTTCATTTATAACATCCATTTGAATACTGTTAAGGTTTCAAATCAGGGGTGTGCCCACTATTTATGCCTGCTACTTAGCCATAATTAGGCATGCATGAAGCTCTAGCAACAACAGAGGTATAAAGTTGATGAGCCATACCATGAAGCTATGGGAAAGAGTTGTTAAAGTTAGTTTATGAAGAGAGGCGATGATCAGCGAGCAGCAGCATGGTTTCATGAGTACTACAGATGCAATGTTTTCTTCAAGAATGCTAATGGAGAAGTATAGTAAAGGTCAGAAGGAGTTGCACTTTGTCTTTGTGAATCCTGAGAACTGTGATGTCAGAGAAGTATGACAGGGGTGCAGGACATATATGAGGGCAGTGAGACAGTGGTGAGGTGTTCAGCAGGAGTGACAGATGAGTTCAAGGTGGGGGTGGGATTACATCAGGGATCTCTGAGCACCTTCTTATTTGCAATGAGGATGGACAGGTTAACAGATGAAGTCAGGTAAGAGCCTCAATGGACTATGATGTTTGCAGATGATGTTGTACTCTGTAGTGAGAGAAGAAAGTAGTTTGAGGAGAGCCTAGAGAGGTCTTTTGATGGCAGTAACCAAAATGGACAGGATTAGAAATGAGTACATAAGTGGTCAGGTTGAACAGGTTACTGATAAAGTCAGATAGGGAAGGTTGAGATCATCTGGACATGTTCAGAGGAGGGATAGTGGAAATATTGGACAAAGGATGTTGAAGGTGGATCTGCCTGGCTGGAGGGAAAGAGGAAGCCCACAGAGAAGGTTCATGGACGTAGTGAAGTAGGACATGCAGAGGGTTGGTGTGAGGGAAGAGGATGCGAGGGATAGGGTAAGATGGAGTCAGATGATCCGCAGTGGTGACCCCTAATGGGAGCCTGCTGAAAGAAGAAGAAGAAGATGGTGAAGAAGAAGAAGCACTATTGAGCTATTTTAGTAGGATTATAATTATTACTTAAGTAAAATTGCTGAATACCTTTATCCACTTTGCAAAATGATTATCCAACACAAAATTACATTTAAATTATTGTTCAGTGCCATTTTTCATGTAATAAATCTGCAATAGGACGCACAGGAGCATATGAACCTGAACATTGTGCACAATGCTTGCAATGCCATTTTCTACAGTGAATTTATTTCTAATTAAATATTCTGATTCCCTCTGACACTTTCAGTCTCAAAAAAGTCACAGTTTTTGCTATTTATGTTGAACTCAAGTCCAAGTGTCAAGTTGACAGCTCTGCTTAAAAGTCAGCATGCTTACACTCGATGATGCATGAAATTAAAATAAAATTAAAGATGTTTCTGTACAATAAAATGCAATATTTGTTGTCAAGTTTGTTAAATTGTCATAAAAAAGTCAAGAATTCCTCATAGGAATTCTCAGCTGATGGCACTTCAGAGCCTAAACTCTCTGCCTTATCAAATCTTGTGGTAACAGACCCCTCTTCCTCTGAGCACTTGAGTTAAGATCAGCAGTTTCAGCTAATTGATGTGTACAAGGCAGGGAATGGTATTTTAAAAAATCCTGCACTTTTTCACAGTCCAAATATCATTAAGAAATGGCAGTTATAGGTAGTCAAAAACTACCTAAAAGTGCAAAGGACCTGCAGAAAGGTTCCGGTAAAAAAGGAGTGCTGGTGGACCATTCCAACATGCAACGCTGATGCACAAATATCACATCTCTGCTCTCAAACATTTGAGGTTATTATGCATGTTCAGATTCTAATCGTGAAAGTGAATATTTGTTTCCTATACTTGCCAGCTTGCATCCCTAGACTCTATTGCAGCCTCACTGTTATAATGTCAGCCCTTAGAAATGCCCTACATCTGCCCTCAGGTTCTTCTTCTTCTCAGTCACCTCCTCTGTGGCCTATTCATCTGTATGAGTAATCAGTGTTTGCACAGGCATGACTTCTGTGATTGTGATGACTTTTGAAAGATAAATCAATTTTCAAAGTTTAATATTTAAGAGATGAGAGAGCACAGGGGCTTCGTTGAATTATGCATTTGATTATTTAGTGTTTGAGACAGAGGGAGAGTCTGGACTGGCTCCAAGCCAGAGGATATGAAAGCTACAAAACAGTCAGCTAATCAAAAGGAGACATATTCCTCAGCCCTCTAGTTTAAACTTTTTAATGCACAAAGAGGCCATCTTGCTTTGAACATATGCAAACATTTGCCTATGAGCCAGCTCCTATTTTCAATGCACCTTCGTAATTTTAAATGTGGCTTCTCTTAGGAAAGACAACTCTGTAAATAGGGTCCGTTCAAATTTGACTTCATAGTGTAATTTACAGCTCAGTTAATAATTACCTATCTTTGATGTAAAGAGCTTCAAACCTGGCTTTTTTAATACTTTATTCTACAAATTAATTTTGTGTATTTGTTTAGAAACCACAACACATATATGAAAATCATAAGGCAGTTCAAATGGTCAGTTTGGGTGGCATTATATGTTCTTCAAAACATATATGCTATTGCAAAGTAGTTATCGAAAAAAGTATTGGGCTACTACACACTGCACCTACATGAACTTTTATGGCATCTAGGTATTTATATGAACTTGGTCCCTACTTTGCCACAATAACAGTTTCCACTCTTCAGGAAAGACTTTCTACAAGATGTTGAAGTGTGTCTCAGTGAATTCAGTGTCAGACACTGATGTTGGAGGAGAGGGCATGGCTCTCTATTCTAGTTCAGGCCAGAGGTGTTTGATGGGGTTGAGGTCAAAGCTCTGTGTGGGCCAGTCAAGATCTTTCACACCAAACTGATCCAACCATGGTTTTATGGACTTTGATTTGTGCACTGGGGCACAGTCATGCTGGAACAGAAAAGGGCCTTCCTCAAACTGTTCCCACAACATTGGAAAGAATTGTTCAAAAATGTCTTGGTAAGTTGAAACATTAAGCTTTCCTTTGACTGGAACTAAGGAGCTCAGGCCAACCCCAAAATAACAACCCCAAAGCATTATCCCTCCTCCACCAAATTTTACAGTTGGCACAATGCAGCCAAGCAGGTAATTTAACAAACAAATTTAACAAACTTGTTACAATAGTGGCATCCTATTAACGTACCACTCTTAAATTCAGTGAGCTCTTTAGAATAACCCATGCTTTCACAAACATTTTTGAAGGCTCACATGGCTCAGAATTTGATTTCATCAATGAAACACCTGAATTAAATTATTATTAAAAAGTGTGACCCAATAACACTGTCCATATAGTGTATATTTTATTGCAATATGAGACAAGGTTGGCTTCTTACTGCTCAGCTTATGACATCTGGTCAACCCATTTCCTCCCTCTTAACCAGTCTCTGTTTAGCTAGAGCTTCCAGTGCCTTACTTTCAAAAGTATGGTGAAAGTACATTAATGAATGATGCAACTGCTCCTGCAAATAGTAAGTTAATAATTACTTGCTAAAGGATTATTTAAAACTAGAATACAACTGAATTATATAAAAACGCAAGATAGAGGAGACAGTACACCAAAAGAAACAGAGAATATTATCGTTTAATTGTCACAGTTGTAAAGCTCCCCATCTCTCTGAAGAGGATGTTGTCATGTGAATAGAGCTCAGTTTTGTTTCCCAGCATGAATCTCCCCTCTCATTTCTGTCCTTTCACTTTATCTCTCACTGCTGATCCCACTGTGCAATCAGATATGCAATTGTTAGTGTTTCTTTAGACAAAAACATGTTTTCAAAGAAGGTGGCTGCTGAAGATAAGTCCCCTGAAAATAAGGCAATTGTGTTTTAATTGCTTCTTTTCTGCTCTAGCACCTACAGTGTACTGCTTCTCTCCTTTTAATTCATCTACCCCTCCCTCTCAATACAGGGGAAGAATAGAGGCAGAAAAATTAAAGTGGTGTCCTTTGACCCCCTTTCCTCTGTCCTTTCCACACTGCAACTAATGCAGTTTAATAGGTTTGATTCACCATGTCATTATAGGCTCAGTCTGCATGCGTATGAGTTCGTGGGTATGGTGCAGTTTGTACAGCCATAAGTGTCTGTTAGCCAAGTTTCTGTGGGATCATCCATTTTGAACTTTATGTTATGTCGGTCTCGTTGTTTTGTCCAGTGGGCCTTGTTAAGCTATAGCCTGTGGAAAATCGATACATGCCTTGAGAAATCTTGAAAGGACAATGTTGCAGTCTTGGGATTAAATGATAAATTGGGAACGATGAATCATTCCAAAGGTAGATATCTGTGTGCACAAAATCTACTGTATATGCCATTCATATTAGCCTATGAGTGGTTCAATTGATAATAATGGATATTTCCTCTGTTCATTCACCATGTCTGAAATGTGAATCAGAAGTTAAGAGCTCTGCACTTTTAATGAGCCATGAGACAAAGACTTGATCAGAGACAATTCTCTCAGATTTCACCTCAAAACCAAGAAGCACTGTCAGTTAGTATCAGTGCACACCTGCACATTTTACGGTAGAAAGTATTTATTAACAGGGTTCAAATATAAAGCAGAATATACTCAAATACCACCATGGCTATATACCTTAAGCTGGTATGAGCATTACCTATCCATAACATTACCAATCTTTGTGTATATATTGAAACAGTAGAATTTTATTGAAATCCATTTAAGTGATGTGGGAGGGCTGCAAGCTACCCAAGCAGTCATGGGGCAAGCTGCAGAGCATACACTCAACAGACCACCAGTACATTACAATGTTAGCACACTCAGATAGATAAACATTTACAATAAACAGCAAGCATGTCTCTGCACTGTGGGAGGAAACAGGATCACAAACGCAACACAGAAGGACTCCATCCGGTTGGCAAATTTAAGCCAGGACCTTCTGACCGTAAGGTGACGGTGATAACAAATGTGGTACAGTGTCACCATACATAGAGTTAGGGCTGTACATTTTGGAACAATTACACTTTTCTGTATTTTGTGATACAGAAGCAAAATGATGGATGGACAGATGAACAAATGAATGATAGAAGGGGTGAAAGGTTCCTCAGTGACGAGGACGGCTTTCTTTATCACTCTGCGGCTATATATTTCAAATAAGGGAATTTGAGTTGAACCAGTTAATTTGCTCGCCTGATTAATTGTAAGGGAGAGTTTTGTTCTGTTCACTAGTGATGAAGTTGTACCAGGATGAGATACTGAAAGTAAAAATTGATTTGACCAATGATTTATATACCAAAGTTAGAATGGTCTTACTGACACTGAAGGTCCCGAGTTTCCTCAGCAGGTGGAGGTGCTGCTGTGCTTTTTGGCATGCACGGTCAGCATGTTGTGCAAAGGACACTTGGATGTCCATCTCTGGCCCAAGGTATTTGAAGGACTGAACCTGCTCCAACAGCTGACCCTGGATACTGAGTGGTTGAAACAAGGGTGGTGAGATTTTTTTCCTCTGACCCCATAGCACAGCTCTCTGGTCTTCGAATAATTGAGCTCTAGTGAATTTGCAACAAATGTTTGGACCAAATTGTTAACTGCTCATACTGGGGTGGTACTGGGACAGAGTATGAATGTCAGTCAGATGGTGATGTGAGCCACCAGAACTATGTCATCTGCAAAAATGTAATTCCTTCACTACTACAAGATATGTTATTGGTGTAGAAAAAGAAGAGAATGGGAGACAGAACACAACCCTGGGTGAGCCCTGTATTTAAAACCAATGTACTGGATTTAAAACCATTTAAAAACACTTGTTGTAGCCTGTCCTCCAAAAAACTCTGTATCCATAAAATCAATGTAGGGTGGACCTGAAGGTCTGAGAGCCAGTGCAGCAAGTGTCTGAATGTGCAGTAATAAAAGCAGAACAGAAATATATACATAAAATCTTGGTGTGTCAGTGTGCAGAGTGTGTATCTGTGTCTAAGAGTGTAAGACTTGTGTCCTCTTCACCACCTTATAGGCAAACTGAAGTAAATCCAGTTTGTCTAATAGCATATTTAACAGTGGATCACACACTACTCTCTCCATACATTAATATAGGACGGACGTGAGAGTTAACAGCCTATAGTCCTTCAGATCCTTAGCATGTGACTTTTTAGGGACTATTTTTTCTTCTGTATAACACTACAATGGATTTTTAACTAAAATCCAAAATGTAATTGAAGTGAAGACATTCAGTTTTAATTTAAGGGGTTTGACAACAGAATTGCATTAATTTTTTTGAAATTACAGCCATTTTTATTCGTATTCCCCCTGTTTAAGTTCCACAAAAGTAATGTTACAATTGAATGACAAGCAGTTTCATGGCTAAGTGTGGTCTTTTCCTCATTATTCTAAGACAAACCAAGCAGATAAAAGATCTGGAATTCAATCCAAGTGTTCAACTTTCGTTTGGTAATTGTTCATTTGAAACTCTTAATATGAGGTCCAAAGAGATAGGATGCAAGGGAAGGAGGCCATTATTAGGCTGAAAAACCAAAATAAACCAATCAGAGAGCACAGTAAATTTAGGAGTGACCACAACAGCCATGTGGAACATTCTTAGAAGGAGGAATGCACTGGCCGGATGAGCAACACCAAAAGAATTGAAAGACCATGTAAGTCTAAAGTGGAGGATCAGAGATCTCGTTACTTGATTAAGAAAAATTCTTTCACATCTAGCCAAGTCAAGAACAGTCTAAGGAAGGAGATGTATCATTTTAAAGTCTACAAGTAAAAGACACCTTTCATGAATAAAAATACACAGGGTTTGCAGCAAAGTGCAAATTACTGGTTACACTCAAGAACAGAAAGACCAAATCAGACTTAGCAGGAAAACATCTACAAGATCCTTCCCAGTTCTGGGAAAAATCTCTTTGGACAGATAAAACTGATATTAACCTGTATTAACTTGTACCAGGATGATGGGAAGACAAGCGTATGGGGAGAAAGGAATGTCCTATGATCTAAAGCACACCACATCATCTGTCAAATGTGGTAGAAGCAATGTTATGGCATTTGGCCACTAGTGGAACCAGGTCACTGGTGTTTATTCATAATGTGACTGCTGATAGAAGTAGCGGGATGAATCCTACATACTACAGGGCCATACTCTCTACTCAGATTCAGCCAAATCCTGCAAAACTGATTGGATCACACATCAAAGAGCAATTTGAGAATGACCCAAAAGCAACCCAAGACTTTATCAAGGCAAAGAAATGGAATATTCTTCAATGGCCAAGTCAGTTACGTGATCTCAACCCAACAGAGCAGCTTTTCATTTACCGAAGACAAAAGTGAAGGCAGAGAGACCCACAAACAGGCAACCGAAAGCAGCTTCAGCAAAGGCCTGGCAGAGCATCTCAAGGGAGGAAAACACAGCATTTGGATTCTAGATGACCGGCAGTCATTGACAGATTTTCATCCATGTATTAAAAACAATACATATACACTACCGCTCAAAAGTTTGGAATCACTTAGAAATTTCTTGTTTTCCATGGAAACACACATAAATTTATTTGGAATCGAAATTATAGCAAAAGAACAGGAAATGCTGACATTTTAGAGTTGGAAATTATGATTTCAATGGAAATGATGAAGGTGTTCTTCAAACTTTTCCCGTCTCGTCGTCTCGTCGTCTACCGCTTTTCCGGGGGTCCGGGTCGCGGGGGCAGCAGTTCGAGAAGAGAAGCCCAGACTTTCCTCTCCCCAGCTACCTCCTCCAACTCTTCAGGGGGGACACCCAGGCGCTCCCAGGCCAGCTGGGAGACATAGTCTCTCCAGCGTGTCCTAGGTCTTCCCCGGGGTCTCCTCCCAGAGGGACGTGCCCGAAACACCTCCAGTGAGAGGCGTCCAGGGAGCATCCTGATCAGATGCCCGAACCACCTCAACTGGCTCCTTTTGATGTGGAGGAGCAGCGGCTCTACTCTGAGCCCCTCCCGGATGACTGAGTTCCTCACCCTATTTCTAAGAGTGAGCCCAGCAATCCTGCGGAGAAAGCTCATTTCGGCCGCTTGTATTCGAGATCTGATTCTTTCGGTCATTACCCAAAGTTCATGACCATAGATGAGGGTTGGAACGTA
>VUQH01034936.1:0-13715 GCA_015106775.1 Etroplus canarensis
ACAGACCATGACAATTCTACTTCCTCTCTGTAGAACCTGTCACACTTATGTCTGAAAAAACCTTTACACTTGGAATAGGGAACAGTTAGGCAAAAAAAAAAAATCAAGGAAGCCACTCATGTATGATTGGTGTGAAAGATGTTGTATTATTTAAAGAGCTGTCTTTGGAATGATTTTGTAATTTTGTGACAGCCTCCACTGTCTCAGATATAGGTAAAAATGACGAGACATGAAGTGTATTTCAGACCAGGTGTGCAAAGATGGTGGCTAAGTGTTTTGCAGTGTTGGTGACTGAGGTGGTACTGCTGCTGGTGGGCATGAATTGGGGCTTTGTCTCTTTCAAACTCTACATATGTATGGCATGTCCTCTTTACTAGATAACAAGTGAACAGTTTTGTCTTCAGAGTTGATGTGTTAGAAGCAGGAGAAAAAAGGGCAAGCGTAAGGATTTGAGTGAGTTTTAAAGCCAAATTGTGATGGCTAGAAGACTGGGTTGGAGCATCTCCAAAACTGCAGCTCTTGTGAGGTGCTCCCAGTCTGCAGTGGTCAGTATCTATCAAAAGTGGTCCAAAGAAGGAACAGTGGTGGAAGGGTGGAGTCCATGCCTCAATGGGTCAGGGCTGTTTTGGCAGTTAAAGGGGGACAACACATTATTAAGCACATGGTCATAATGTTATGCCTAATCGGTATACACTCTAAACTGGAATAGGTTCACAAAATTCAAAAAATATGTCACTTATTACCTAATTTTTCAAGTTCATGAACTTAAAAGTTGTAGTTTTTCTGAGGTTAAATATTTTCATTACATGGTACACAAACTTTTTGGTTACAGTCAAATCAGTGTGCTTGATAAGTTAACTCAAATATTTTGAGCTCCTTTGACCTAGAATTTTCAGTTACTTCCCCCTTGGAATTAAGTTAATAGAACATAATAAGTAGCCAAACACACGCTTTTATGTTGACTCAGTTTGGAGTCTGTCATAGCTGTCATGGGGTGAGAGGTAGGGTACGCCCTGGATGGGTTGCCAGTGTGTCACAAGACTAGCACAGACAGACAAACAACCATCCACACCTACAGCCAACTGAGAACTGCCAATTAGCCTAAGCCTACATGTCCTTGGATTGTATACAATCTTCTGGGTACCCATGCTCAGGGAGACCATGTGGGCTCCACACAGGGGGGCCCCAGCCAGCCAGTAGAATCAAACCAAGGGCCTTCTTGCTGTGTGATGCCAGATTGACTCCTGTATATGAAGTATATATTATTATTATTATTTATAATATATTATATTATTATATATTATTAAGTATATATTACACAACAGTTTGGGTAAATCATTTTGTTTGAACCTTGCCTTCTCCTGTTAATAGTTGATTTATGGTACTGCATTGGTCCAACAGATAGTCTGTGCACAGTTTTGCAAGCCATCATCTACAACCTGTAGCTGTTAATTGTCACCAGGGCAATGTCACAAACAACTAGTCTGTGAGCCACTTTTGCTTTCTGTTGTTGGCCCTTTAGCCAGCTACACAAAGTGTCAAAAATAATGAATACTGGCCTTTGCAGCCACTGTCATATTTTAATTTGTATAATTTTCTTCTAAATTTGAGTTCAGTATACTTAGTTGTTTTAATTATTTTGAGGATTTGGGTTTACAGTATATGGCCGAGACAAATACATTTTATTTTATATCCAAATCAGCAGAAGAAACCATGCATGTTAAGGATGTTTCGTAAGATGCGATAAGGTATAAGTGTTTTTCTTTAAGTTATTCTTTGCACCACCTGTGTCTCTTTGTCTGTCCTCAGAAAAACACCTCATTCATGTGGTAGAAAGAAAGTCATTCGAGAAGGTTGTTTAAAAAATAATGTTATCCTTCTGGGTTTTTATCCTTTCTCTCTTTTTTGCTTTTTATTCCACCTGCTCAGCCTTCACAGTGACGTTACATAACAAAGACTAAGGCAATCTTCTAACATTGAGTTCTCTCCTCACGAAAACAACTCCTTTCAGCTCGAAGCACCAGCTTTATGTGGTGTGATGGGATTATTTTCTGAGGTTCAGCGTGAGTCATCAGAATCCTTGTCCTCCCCGACACTCTTTTGCTGTTACTATTTCTTCTGATATGGTGTACACAAACATAAGTGTGTGATATGAATAAACAACTTATTTAGTGACAGGTTAATAAATCAAACTATCTCTGTAATACCATAATTAACCTTCGTTCTGCATTTTAATTTAAATATCAAAAACAAAAGAAGATATGTAAGTTGATGATGTCACAGGTAATCCTGCTGGGAGACAGGTCAGTGGGGTAACAGTGGGAGGACCAAAGCCATGCTGTAATATGGGTATGAAACATAAAATACCTGCATATTCGAATGCTACGCGTGCATGCGAGGGTTTTATGTGTATGTGAATGATTGTTTAGATTTGTGTGTGCATCGCTTCAGTGACTATATATGCGTGTATAAGTGTGAGAATGGGTGTAAACAGGAAGACAAAGCTGGAGGGAACTCTGCTTTTAGAAGAAAGCTCCTTTGAATCCACTTTTGTACTCACAGCAGCAGGATGCAACGCCCAGAATACAACAAGGCACAAACGCGTCACCGGAAAAGTGAAACTTACTTCTGAGGCTACAAATACCTCAGAGATGAACTTGCACCACTCTATAAATACATAGAACACTCACTGCTAACAAAGTTTTATGTCATTCATAATTCTTGTAATGGACTTGTATTTTTTAAGTTTCTTTGTTTGTGACAGGAATGTTGTGAGGAAGCTTTTGCAAATTTGGCACAAACATCTGCTTGGCAGGATCTTCTTCTTCTTTCAGCGGCTCCCGTTAGGGGTCAGCACAGCGGATCATCTGCCTCCATCTCACCCTATCCCTTGCATCCTCTTCTGTCACACCAACCCTCTGCATGTCCTCCTTCACTACATCAATGAACCTTCTCTGTGGTCTTCCTCTTTTCCTCCTGCCTGGCAGGTCCACGTAATGTAGTGGTTTACACATTTTGCCTTATAAGCAAAAGATCCCTGGTTCGATTCCAGGTGGGGACAGATGTCCCTCTCATCATGGAGGGTTGCATCAGGAAGGCATCCAACTTAAAACCTCTGCGAAATAACCGATGCAGATTAATCTGCTGTGGCGACCCTTTGGGGAAAATACAAGGGAGCTGCTAAAGGTATATTTTCACATTCATTTCCTCTACTCCTTGCATCTTCACGGTTCCACCTGCCTCCCTCTCATTTAAGCACATGTACTCTGTCTTGCTTTTATTGACTGTCATTCCTCTTCTCTCCAGTGCATACCTCCACCTCTCTAGGCTCTCTTCCACCTCCTCCCTACACTACAGATCACAATGTCATCTGCAAACATCATAGTCCATGGAGACTCCTGCCTGACCTCATCTGTCAACCTGTCCATCACCATTGCAAATAAGAAAGGGCTCAGAGCTGATCCCTGATGTAATCCCACCTCCACCTTCTTAATACAAAACCACAATTCCTCTCTTGGCACCCTATCATATGCTTTCTCAAGATCCACAAAGACACAGTGCAAATCCTTCTGACCTTCTCTTTACTTCTTCATCAACACTCTCAAAGTAAACATGGCATGAAGCCATACTGCTGCTTACTGATTATCATCACCAAGTGTTTTTTCTTGTCAAAGGTCACTTTGACTTCACCGAACTTGTTCTTGCCTATAACTCAAGGATTCATAAACAAGTTATGACAAAATTTCCAGCAAATGTTTAATTGAATTTAGTAATAATAAGAAGAAGAATTTTTCACAGAAAGAGCATCAAGAGCAAAAGGGAAGGATTACAAGATGGTAGTGAAAGCTGCCTGTATGTATGATTTGAGTGTGGTTTTGGGGAAATGTTGAGATCATTTGCTATACACAGAAGAAAGATATGTTGCATATGTTGATGATGGAATTGCCAGGCAGAAGGAAGAGGGGAAGACCACAGAGGAGGTTCATGGATGTAGTGAAAGAGGACATGCAGAGGGCTGGTGTGACGAAAGAGGATGCAAGAGATGGGAGGTGGCAGATGATCCTCTTTGACGATCTCAAAAGGGAGAAGCTGAAAGAAGAAGAAGATATTATTTACACAAGGTGAAATTGTCAGGGTTGAAGGTTAAGGACCCAAAAGCGGACGCTGAATGATGAGTATGAGTGTGACAGTTTATTTGCAATCTGGTGTATATACAAGATGTGGAGAAGATTGCGCTAGACCTTGAGGGGCAAACAGTCTCTCCATGTATCAGCAGAAACTGGAGTTGAGGGTTTGGTCCAGGGAAAAGGAAAACTGAGGTGATTCCAGAAGGCTGAGGGGTATGGACCGGGTCCTTAGGTATGTGACAGCTTGAGTCCTATCCTTAGCTTTCTCCAGAGTACATGATCCGGGAGTCCAGGAGAACGAGAGAGGTTCAGGTAGTTTGAGCAGATAGTCCAGGTGGTTGGCTTAGCTCCTGAAGGTGACAGAGAGAGGTGTCAAGAACTCCACAGAGATGTACCAAGAACGCTCCACGAGCCTTGCTTAGTGAATGAATAAGAACTACATTCCAACAGAGTCTGGAGGGAACTGCAGGGCTTCTAAAGGATGGTGATGAGGATGAGCAGCAGGTGTGTAACCTTGACTCCACCCAGCCAGACTCCACACCTGAAGACTAAACACATAGTCAGTTGACCCAACCCATACCCCAGAGGACAGGGGAAAGACAGACAAAGAGGGAGGGAAGGGGAGAGAGATGCAGGTCATGACCCGGAGGCCGGGGGACCATGACAGAATTTCACTGTCACATCAAAGGACTCACCTTTCAAGAACATCTTTCTGACTATAATTCAACATCATAACTCAGGAAGTGAAGGGAAGAATATGACATGTTTAACAAAACTAGATATCAAACAGATGCCCACCATCAAATTGTACAGAGCATTAAATTTGTGCCAGTGCAAATAAACAATATTGGAATATGGAACAAAATTTAAAAACTAAGGAGAATAAAGCTTACTAATGCTAAATAGAAAATAGACCTCTCAAAATTGAAAGTGTATAATTTGCAAAGTACTTATTTTCATAATTGCATGAACTATTGTGATGTGAGCAGTTTCATACGCAGTCAAAGAGGGAGGCTGGGAGTTTGAGTTGTCCATGCAGCATTTTTTATTCTTGCACAACTTTAAGTTTGGGACTATTTTTCAACCAAGACTTAATGTCAGGCAAAACCTGGTCAATGTCAAAATGTTTGCTTGGTAACAAATAAGATTACTGCATTAATGGAAAGACTGAAATGGGGGGATATTGCTTTGTAGTGCAAGTCTCTACTTGTCAGCAGTCTTTGCTGTGTTGCATTAGTGATGCTGATAAGCTTTGACTTGCATTGACGTTCAAATTAGTTACCATTATTCCCCTCTCTGCAAATACCTTTCCATCACGCACATTGGTTGCCTGTAGTATTCTTCAGCTCATGCTCCTCTGAAAGTCTTTTTGCAGCCTTCATTGCCAGATTATAGCTATTAGTCGTTATTATTCTTTAATGACAGCGATGTTTGAAGCAAAAGAACAATATTTTTTTTCAAGGAGCCCTGAAATTCACATCTTCACTCAAATGCTGAAGTGTGGATATAGGAGACACCTTTGTACATTGTCAAAAACAAATCCCTGCACCTGAGAGAGTCCGCTGACATTAAACTCAACCCTACTCTCTTCGGTAGTTCAGCAGGATAGCCACCTAGTGATGCCACTCTTAAATCCAAATTAGATATATGACTTGTTACATTTGTTGAGGCTTTTGACTGAATGTGACGTATCAAACAGAGCAAATGCATTTAAAGGCAGATGAGTATGCAAAGCAGCTCATGCAGAGATGTGTAGGTGTGCTTGTGCTTATGATTCAAGATTTAAGATCTCCTCCTAATGAATGGACTTCATATGATTCAGATCCGTGTCTGAACCCTGAGAGAGTGAAGTTTCTCTGAAGTCTTCCTGCTCATTAGATTATGTAACACTGTCATCACTTTTTTCATTTGGCTCTTCCTCCTTCTGCGGTACATTTTCCTTAGATAGTTCCTTCATCACTTCTTGACTCCAGAAAAGCGCTCCCTCACTCTTTCAAGAAATTTGAGACCACAGTGGTCTGAAGTCCACATCAAACTGCAAGTTTTAATAATAAAGACTAAAAAGTATCACTGTTATCTCTAATGTGGAAAACACAGTAAGAGTCAGTGGGATGACCATCAGGTATGAGTGGGCAAGCTGTTATATTGAAAGAAGACAGATTTAAGTCTGAGTTAAACAACATATCTGTGGAGCAAGCGAATTGGTTTTCAAGGCTGGAAAATGTTACAAAACAGTCTCTAAAGAGTTTGGATGTCATTACTGTATCTAAAAATAATGATAATTCAAGACCAGTTCTGATTTGTTTGTACTTGTGACCAAAGATTTGAGATCTCCTCTTGATGAATGGACTTTACTTAACTGATGCCAGAGTTAAAAGTGTTCATAGATGTGATTGACCAACCATGGTGTAAGAGCCTGGGACTTCAAAGCATCTTAAAGACTCCCTTACATTGGCTAATGTTCATGTTGATGAGTTCACCATCAGGACAACGCAGTAATGAACAATAATAGAGTAGGCAAGGCTTGAACAAGAAATCCATTGCTCTCAAAAAAAAAAAAATGTTGGCCATTTGCAGATTGCTAAAGATTGGGTGTAAACTCTCCAGAGGGCTGCCAAAATTGTTTTGTGGACAATGAGACAAAAAAAAAGAAGTTTCTGGTTTAAATGAGAAGTGCTATGTTCGGAGAATCGAAAATACTGCATTCCAGCATGAAAACTTCATCCCATCTGTGAAACAAGGTGGTGGTGTCATTCAGGGCCTGTTTTGCTGCATGTGGGCCGGAACAGCTTGCCATCATTCAATGAGCAATTCATCTGAATTCTACAAGCAAATCCTAAAGGAACATATGAGGACATCTGTCTGACTAGAGACAGTGGAACAAGCAGCAAGATCACAAGTATTTCTGCCAAAAAGAGGTCAGTGTGTTTTAAAGAAGCAACCTGACCTTCATGTTGGGGATATACCAGAAATGACGGTTCATGTGAGGAAACCAAAAACACCCTGCAGTTAAATCTGTTTTGCATGGAAGAGTGGGCTAAAATTCCTCCAAGCTTTGTGTGCAACAGTCTAGTTACACACAAAATAGTCACACCAGATCTTCAAAACAAATGTAATATTGGATTATTGCCACTATGAATCAATGGCCAAGTTCAATATTTTTGTTTAACTGAATTATGTTTTTCTACTTTTGGACTTTTGTGAAAGTTGGATAATGTTTTAGGTCATATTTCTGCAGAAATATAGGAAATTTTAATGGGGTCACAATTGCTTTCCTGTAATTTTATGCTTAAAATGTATCATTTCTATGCATTTTTTAAATATGTAAAGATGTCTCGTCTCGTCTCGTCTTCTACCGCTTTTCCAGGGATCCAGTAGCAGTTCAAGCAGAGAAGCCCAGACTTTCCTCTTCCCAGCCACCTCCTCCAGCTTCCCTCCGGGGATTTATAAAGTATTCTGATTCTGATTCTGATTCAGCTCTTCAGGGGGGACACCAAGACGTTCCCAGGCCACCCGGGAGACATAATCTCTCCAGCGTGTCCTGGGTCTTCCCCAGGGTCTCCTCCTATGTAAAGATGTTTTTAATATATTGCATAAAACTGGACAATATGTAACTTAGAGGTTATGTCTGTTATCAGCAGACTAGGTATAGGTTCACATTTAACCTACAGATACAGAATGTGTAGTATTCACTTCGAATCATTGAATTCAGGTGTTTCATTTAGTTCCATTGACAAAGTTGTATAAAATCAAGCACCTTAGCCACCCAAAACCATGTGTGAAACTATGGGTCATTATAAAGCCCTCAGTGAATTTGTGCATGGTACTGTAAGAGGATGCCACTACTGCATCAAGTCAAGTGTAATTTCATCTCTTTTAGATATTCCACAATCAGCTGTAAGGAGTATCTTTGGAAATCAGAAGTGGAAGCGTTTAGAAACCACAGGAGCAGCTGAGGTGCATAGTGTGTAAAAGTTGCCAAAGCTTTGATGACTCAGCAGCAGAGTTCCAAACCTCTGGCATTAATGTCATCACAATAAAACTGTGCCAGGAACTTCATGGCATGAGTTTTCATGGCCAGGCAACTACATGTGGTGTGGTGTAAAGCACACTGTCACTGGACTCTGGAGTGGTGGAAACATGTTCTGCGGAGTGCCGAATAGTGCTTCTCTTTCTTGTCTGATGGACAAGTCTATAGTTGGTGATTATCAGAACATTGCTTGCCTGACTGCACTGTATCAACTGTAAAGTTTGACTGAGGAGCGATAATGCTATGGAGTCACTTTTCTAAGGTTGTTCTGGGCCCCATAGTTCCAGTGAAATTAAGTCTTAACTTTTAAATTTGTGGGAACAGTTTGGGGAAGGGCCTTTTCTGTTCCAGGATGACTGTGCCTCAGTGCTCAAAGCAAAGCCCATAAAGGCATGGATGGATGTATTTGGTGTGGAAGAACTTGACTGACCTATGAAGAGCTTGAACTCAATCCCACTTTACAACTTTGGGATGAACTAGAACAGAGAACACCAGTATCTGAACTCACAAATGTTTTCTGGATGAACTGGCAAAAATTCCCACAGACACGCTCTAAAAACTTGTAGAAAGCCTTCAGAGAAGAGGGGATGTAGTCTATACAGTACAGTATGTATCAGTATTAGT
This sequence comes from Etroplus canarensis, assembly GCA_015106775.1. Classification (NCBI taxonomy): domain Eukaryota; kingdom Metazoa; phylum Chordata; class Actinopteri; order Cichliformes; family Cichlidae; genus Etroplus; species Etroplus canarensis. The sequence continues at coordinate 8,782 of VUQH01034936.1, forward strand.
TCACCAATCGCTGACATGTTAATTTAACAGTACAATCCTGACAAAAAGTAAAGTTTATCGAGAAGAGATTCTGTAAAAATCCCCATCTTACATTTCAGTAAACAGAATCCCTGTAAGAAGATTTGACAGAAAGATGGGAGTCTGGCAGTAAATTTAATAGTGACTGATTATGATGCATGCTGGTGCCTCCGCTATGTAAATTTACCGAGTCATGTGATGAGCCTCTCGTGCATATTTGCATTCAGAGGATACTGAAGGAGTACCCTGCAGCATGAATAAAAGCTTCCACCAGCAGGATATGAATATATGTCAGCTGAATGATTGCTGTGAAGAAGCAACAAGATAGACACTTGAACATCTTATCTGTCAAGAAAGAACTTAAGATTTCTCTCAACCTGGCGGGAAGTCTGTGTCTTTATGTTCTGCCTTGTGTTTTCCATATCTGATTCTTACAGAATCGATGACCCAGTTTTATACAGGGAACCATTAAAATTTCATCTCATCGCTGTTTTCACCTCATCTTGTGCTTTCTTATAGATTTATATCTCAGCATCTAGTTTTGCTTCGAGCTCTAACAGGATGTTAGTTTGGCTCATGTGCTGTAAAACAAGGTAAACATCAAGTATTCATACAGAATCTCTTCTATCTCCTCTCAAGAGCTAATTATGACATTGACCTGAAACTGGAGAAATCAGTTTTCTGTGGGTAAGGGGGGAGCAGAAGGAGTCACAATATCAAACTATTATGAGTGGTTGTGCATCATCTTGTCAGCAAGATTACAGAAAAAAAATACATGGCAGTGGCAGGAAAACTGACAATAAAACAAAACCTGTCTTGCAGAGAGAAACTGTTGAAGACTCAAAGGAGAGATGTTGCAAATAGAAAACAAATCTGAACCACAAAAAAATATCTATGGAATGGGTCCCTAGACTGTCTTAATGCTGTTATTAGAAAACTGATGCAAGATGTTGCAAAAGTTGAAAAATGTTCCAAAAGTGGCCCCCAGCCTGTGGATGTGGACACGCACACAGTGTTGCAAAAATTGCTATGCTTATCACATCACACTTGTTTATTTTGTAATACTGCTTCAGACTGAGCAGTCTGTTCTGGCAAAGTGTGTGTTTGTGTGTGTGAGAGAGAGAGAAACAGAACCCAGCTGCATGGTGATCAAGCTGACACTTGGGGAGTCAAAAAGAAGGGCAAAGGGATCACTGTAGAAAAAGGAGAGGGGAGGAGGAGGAGAACGGGAAGAAAAATATAAGGAAGGTGAAGCAGGAACTGGGATTAGAAAGGGATTGAAAAATGTCAACAACGGGGGGATGAGGATGAATTAAACACAAAAGAGGAGGCTGTCAGGATACTGCAAGTACGTCTGTCTTTTGGCAAAATCTGTTTCCTTAAAGCTCATGCTCAGGCTACATTGTTATGGGGTCAGAGGTTGGAGATGTTAACTGTTGTAAATATGGCCAAACCTAAGAGGATGACTGAGACTGTGTAGCTACAATAGGTTAAACTATGAAATTGATATACAGCCCAATTTAGTCTTGCAGCATTTTGTGAAAGAGTGATGGAATTTAATCAATTAGTTTCTGTACATGTACACAAATGTTCCTGTTTTTTAATCCTGATGAAATGAAATAGAATACACTCAGTGTGACTTTTAAATAAGTGCATCTTTTAAAGAGAATACATTTGTTTTCCCGCCACCTTTAGTTTGTTCTTTTAGCCTGGACTTACTTTTATAACTGTAGGCCCTAAGGACCACATCACTTGACTTTTTATCAAAAGATTTTGTCCTTGTTTTAATTTTTTGATTTTAATTTTAGCATAATGATCCTATGAATACATTTATAATAGCTTTAGCCATCAATTACTCTTCGTTGCTCACATTTTTACATACTGTTGCTATTCCATTAGTTATTTGGTGTAATACAGTTTTGTGTTGTTGGTGGTGCTTTTTGTGAAATACTATTTTTTCAGCCATTTGGTGTGTCAGATTTAATATATACTATCTGGCCACTTTAGTACAGTAGGTATTCCTATTAAATTACTCATAAACACAAATATCTAATCAACCAGTGCCATGGCAGCAACTCAGAGCATTTACAGTAGGCATGTAAATGCTGAACATTTAGGTCAAGCATTTAGGTCAAGATGACCTGCTGAAGAATGATTATTTAAGTGTCTGCTGATCTACTGGGATTTTCCCAAACAAGCATCTCCAGGGTTTACAGGGAATGGTCCAAAAAAGAGAAAATATCTAGTGAGCAGCAGTGTTCTTAGCAACAAAACTTTTTTGATGCCAGAGGTCAACGAAGAATGGCCAGAATGCTTTGAACGGATAGGAAGGCAACAGGAATTCAAATAACCACTCACTGCAATCAAGGTATGCATAAGAACATCTCTGAACACATGACATGTCTAACCTTAAAATAGATGGACTACAGCGGCAGAAGACCTCACACAAGAAGACACTTCTGTCGGCTAAGAACAGGAAACTGAGGCTACATTTTGCACAGGCTTACCAAAATTGGATACTAGAAGACTGGAAAAACATTGCCTGGTCTGATGACTTTCATTTTTGTGTTGCGGCATTCAGATGGTAGGGTCAGAATTTGACATAAACAAAATGAAAGCATGGATCCATCTTGCCTTGGATCAGCAGTTCAGGCAGGCTGGTGCAATTGTGTAGAAATCATCTCAAACTCCACTTTTTGATCAGATATTTTTGACGTGTACTCAAAAATCTTTGGGTAAACCATCTCTCCTAATCCTCTGTGTGCTATATTTGGGATTACTCCGACAACTTGTTCTATATCAAGCAAGGCTTGAGATGTGATTGCGTTTACATCACTTATTGCGAGGAGAGCCATACTTCTCTATTGGAAGTGTCAGTGTCCTTCTAATCTTATCAAATGGATGAGGGACATTATGTATTTCCTGAAGTTGGAAAAAATTTGATTTCCGAATTATTTAATTAATTAAAATAAGTAATTTCCCTCCGAGGATTAATAAAGTATTCTGATTTGGATTCTGATTCTGATTTTAGGGCACTGCACACACCTCTTGATGAGAAAATCAATGAGAAGTGTAGGTTGTATGTGTGTTTTTTGTTTTGGTTTTTTTTGTTCACTCTACACCCCACCCCACACCCCACCCCCCTGTATTTTTTTTTTAATAAATTTTTCTATTGTATTATTATACATTATCATTTCGGTTAAAATGTGTGTATGTTTTTATACTACTCATCTATTTTGTTTCTGGAAATGATGTGAGGAGGGTGGGTTGTTAAGGGTTTCATATGTTTGTGTATATGAGTTTATAATGTATATTCAGATGTGAATGTGAGAGTTTGATTTTGCTCGTGCATATAAATAAAAGGTTTAAAAATCATCTCAAACTGTTTTCTTGAACATGACAGTGAGTTCACTGTACTCAAATGGCCCCACAGTCATTAAATCTCAATCCACTTGAGCACCTTTGGAATTTGGTGGAATGGGAGATTTGCATCATGGATGTGCAACCGACAAATCTGCAACAACTGTGCGATGCTGTAATGTCAGTATGGAACAAAATCTCTGAGTAATGTTTGCCAGCACCTTGCTGAATCTATGCCATGAATAATTAAGGCAGTTCTGAAGGCAAATGGGTGTTTAACCCGGTACTAGCAAGTTGTATCTAATGAAGTGGCAGGTTGGTGTATAAACTACTGTATGATACCCAAGAGCCTCATTAACCCTTCCCATGTATGAAATGCTAGCTAGTGATGTAGTCCTGTTTGTCATTAGGAATAAACTACTGTCCAGATAAGCTGTCTAAAATGAAACTGAAACAAACAAAAATGCCTGAATGATGGTTTTGTTTTACAAACAGCGCAAATGGCATATCTATAAAGAACATATTTGGAGGATTTTCTCCACAACTCATCATTTCATTGGAAGTTTGTTTTCTGGTAAAGAGTTGAGAAAATTTATGCCGGCCTCATTTTTGAGCCACTCATTAATTAGAGCTGGGCTGTGATTAGCATATTTTGGCACAGACTGGAAGACTGGAAGTTAAAAACTGGCTTTCTCCAGATTTCAAAAGTGCACTTACTGCTTTCTGCTTCCACTGTGTCGCCAGCAGGTTTACAGTTTACTGTTTTCACAATTTAGCCCTTTATGTACAATAACTGTGCTTGTTTGTAGGAATTATATATTTCTATTTTCTATTTCACTGTGACGTCTACATTTTACATGCACTTTTTCACTTGACTGCTAGGAGTCTCTCACATAGTCTGGGTTGTATTCTGTTTATTACTGATTGCGGTGGATGATAACCACTTAATTAGCATTGGACTGGGAGTCCATGGTCTTCAGCAGGAAAAGGCTAGAGTGTCCACTCCAGGTCAGGAATGAGTTGCTGCCCCAAGTGGAGGAGTTTAAGTATTTTGGGGTCTGGTTCACAAGTGACGCATGCAAGATGGCGGCGCGGCGATAGCACGCAGCGGCCACTTCAGGAGCCACAAATGGTGCTTATATCCCTCTATCCTTGTAATTATACCATTATATCGGCATAATTATCCTTGTCTAGCACCCGACTCTCAAGTGCATGGACATCAGAGACAGCGGTGTCCATGTTTACAACTGCTAGACCATACTTCAGCTAAGAGACCATGCGGTCGCTTACCTCCACGACGATGTTCTCTCCAAACTTCGTGACCTCGGCCTGCTACGTGGACCAGACCTTCAGTCCTCGGCGTTGCCTGATGCCGGTGGCCAGGACAGACGTCATCGCAAGCGGTGCTCGAGGAAGCGAAAGCGCGGAAAGCGGGCGGGTGTCCGTGCTAGGCTAAGAACAAACCCTACCCGGCCAGCGCTACCCTCCATCATCTTATCCAACATCTGCCCCCTGGACAATAAGCTGGACTACATCCGACTCCAACGAACTTCGCG
>VUQH01034937.1:0-10545 GCA_015106775.1 Etroplus canarensis
GCAAGGAAGAATGGCAGAGGATCCCCAAATCCAGGTGTGAAAAACTTGTTGCATCATTCCCAAGAAGACTCATGGCTGTACTAGCTCAAAAGGGTGCTTCTACTCAATACTGAGCACAGGGTCTGAATACTTATGACCAGGTGATATTTCAGTTTTTCTTTTTTAATAAATTTGCAAAAATTTCTACATTTCTGTTTTTTTTTTCTGTCAAGATGGGGTGCTGAGTGTACATTAATGAGAAATAAAATGAACTTTTTTGATTTTGGCAAATGGCTGCAATGACACAAAGAGTGAAAAATTTAAAGGGGTCTGAATACTTCCCTTCATATATATATATATATATATATATATATATATATATATGTATGTATGAATACCATGAAGACCAAGGAGCTCTCTAAACAGGTCAGGGACAAAGTTGTGGAGAAGTACAAATCAAGTATGAACAACTGATGAATGATTTAAAAAAATGGAATGTTGCAAATGCCACAGAGCACCATTAAATCCATCATCACAAAGTGGAAAGAATAGGGCACCACAACAAACCCGCCTAAAAGGGCCATGCACCAAAACTCCCAGACTGAGCTAGGAGGGCATTAATCAGAGACCAAAGAGAACCCCGAAGGAGTCTCCACAGCAGTCTGTGATGCAGTCTGTATCAGTCCGTAGGAGCACCGTGAGCTGTACACCCTACAGAGCTGGGCTTTATGGAAGAGTGGCCTGAAAAAAGCCATTGCTTACTGAAAAAAAAGATAAAATAAGAAAGAACATCTGGAGTTCTCCAAAAGGCATGTGGGGTTTTCCCCAAACATATGGAAGAAGGTCCTCTGGTCAGATGAGACTAAAATTAAACTTTTTGGCCATCATTTGTCAACCCAACACTTCTGCACGATGGTGGCAGCATCATGTTGTGAGGATGTTTTTATGGACAGAAACTAAGAACCTGGTCAGAACTGAAGGAATGATGGATGCTGCTAAATACAGGGAAATTCTGGAGGAAATCCTGTTTCAGTTTTCCAGGGATTTAGGACTGGGCCGGAGGTTCACCTCCTTCAGGGAAATGACCCTAAGCATACTGCTAAAGCAACAATCAAGCAATTTAAGGGGAAACATGCCAATGTGTTGGAATGGTCAAACGGCCTAGTCAAAGCCCAGACCTCAATCCAACTGAGAATCTGTGGGACGACTTAAAGATTGTTGTACACCAGCAGAACCCATCCAGCCTGAAGGAACTGGAGCAGTCTTGGCTTGATGTGCCAAACTCAAAGAGACATACCCTAAGACACTTGCAGCAAACGGTGGCTCTGCAGTGTACTGGCTTGGAGAAAGTGAATATATATGCTGGCACTGTAAACACCCCACAAAATGAAAAAAAAACTATTTAATTTACAGGTTGCAACAAATGCTAAGGGGGTGAATGCTTTTGCAAGACACTATTTACTTGATAGTTCTGTCAACGTGGGACGTTTTGTGTTAACTGACCACAAACTGCTGCATGTAGCAATTCAACCAGTGGAAATGCAACGCTTTAACATTGTCATCTTCATGACTTAATAAACCTTCATGCAGCCAGTGTCATACAGTGAGACCGACAGGTAGCCCAACCAGCCAATCAGAGAGACAGCCAGCCAAAGACAGCCGCCCACACTGCCAGCTGAAAATGACAGCTAAATCTCTCTCCCCTGTAATCAAACTAATAATGTTACCCTCTTAATATTTCCCCTCTCCCCGCGTTGATGGATGGGGTCAGGCTGCGATTCCCCCGGCTGAGGTCGGAGGTCAAACCGAAGCCTCGGCTCTCTGCTCCGCCACTGTAATGGGAGCTGAAATATTAGCACTAAACGCCTGCGGACGCCCCGATGCCGAAGCACAGATGATGAATTAACTGCTCTGAGGAATTACAGATGGAGCAGTTTGAAGACGCACACACAAAGTTTCCACTCGCGCACACACTCGTCTGCACACCTCCACATGCAAATGATTGATAATATACATCACTGACATTAACTTTATCTCTTCTTTTTTTGTCCTTCCCCTCATAGACACACACGTGGAAACACACACACACTTTTTTTTTATACATGCTAATGATTGATCGAGGCCTCTGGTTGACGCTGGCACCGTCATTGCTTTTATTTATTCTGCCGATCCGAGCGGCTCTTGGCCTCTTGCCATCGCGTATCAAATTGTTTTTTAAATGCATTTTGACGACTGATGTGAAAATGCAATCAGGCTAAAACTCCATGAATCCATATTAGGAACACGCACATAGACATGAACTGTTGCACACGCACTCGCACACACAGTTACAATCATCAGGTTCTCATAAGGCTTTAATGAAGCTGTACTCTACTGTCAGATGACGGTCACTCCTCTGAAACTTTTTATTGTTTTTAGAGTATCAGTGACATTGCTATTCTTCCACCATGTGTGCAGGCGGACTCAGTTTCTACTTCCAGCTGGGAACATAAAATTATAGAGCATTTTGATTGTTCTCATCGTCAAATCCCATGAAAGACAAAACAATTGTGGGTAACTATTAACAGTAAGTTCCAGTGTTTTCCAAAAACTATTTCAAATATTAATGAGGCACACTGCTCCACTGGTTCGTTCATTACCACGAGCACTCACTCTGTGGTTCACTGTGACTCAGTTACACATGTACCATCCCGCTGCCGCAAATTCTCAGTAGAGCTCAAAATGTGGATTAATCCGCTGCTGAAATTAGTTCTCAGCATGTCCACTGAAAAATCACACACAAGTGATACATTTTTTTGTGAAGATATTTGAGTCCGTTCAATTTAATTCTATTTATATAGCGCCAATTCACAACAAAAATAGCTTCACACTGTAAAGTAAAGACCCTACATTATTAGAGAGAAAACCCCAACAATCAGACAGTCCCCTATGAGCAAGCATTTGGTGACTGTGGGAAGGAAGAACTCCCTTTTAACAGGAAGAGACCTCCGGCAGAACCAGGCTCAGCGAGGGGCAACCATCAACCTCAACCGGTTGCGGGTGAGGGGAGAGAGGAAAGAGAAAGGAGAGCAAAGAGAGACACAGACGATGGGAGAGAGAAGGCAACATTTAATGACATGCAGCAGCAGCAGCAAATAACTGCATGGGGAGTGAAAAGAGGTGTGTATATATGTATTTATTATACGTATATTATTCTGATCACTTTGATTTAAAGTACAGCCCATCTATCCTCAGATGTGCCGTGCTGTGCAAAAGCCTTGAGCTACCCCTCATTTCTTTATATCTTGCTAGGAAAGTGGGAAATGGGTACAGCGATTTATTGAAATGTGTAAACATAAATGGAAATACAGCACATAGGGCAAAAACAGAGTTTGGACAATTCTAACAAGCTAGAAACTCAGTAAGACCACATTTACTCTTCAGCACAGCCTAAACTATCTTAAGCAAGCTTTCTTTTCATTTCTTTAGGTAGTCTTCAGGAAGCGTTCTCCAGGCTTGTCAAAATGACCCAGTGCTCCCTAAATAATGTTGAGGTCTGGGCTCTGGAGAGGCCAGTCCATGAATGATAGTGTTCGTTGTGTGTTTTCTAGCCCAACAGACTTTTAGTGCATTGGCAGTGTGTTTGGGATCATTGTCATGCTGAAAAATGAAGCCGCTGCCAAACAGATGCTTACCATATGGTATTGCAATGTAGATTAAAATATATTACAATGAAGGTTGTTTCCTGAGTCATACTACTAATAATAAAATAACAGTAAAGTTGAACTCAGATGGGTAACTGTTGTTTAATTATATTAAAATATGATTGTACCTTTATGCATTCATAATTCCATCAATTTTGACAAGATTCTCAACACCACCATGACAGAGCCTCCACCGTGCTTTGCAGATAGCTGTAGATCCTCACTGTTGTACCTCTCTCCGGACCACCCCCACACATACTGACGACAGTTTGAACCAAAAATTTTTAATTTGGATTCATCACTCCATAAGACCTGTTTTCATTGATGTTGAGTCCAGTTATGTAATTTGGCATACGTGAGCCTTTTCTCCCAGTTTCTCTTCCTTAAAAATGGCTTCTAGACAGCCACCCACCCAAAAAAAAAAAACATAAGGTACAAGGACTGGACTGAAAAGGAGCGAAAAAGGAGCCAATGTCTAAAGAAAGAGTTTGAAAGACCTTCAGAAAGCCTTCGAGAACTATTGTTGAATACCAGTTTTAAAATTAAAAGAAAGTCTGACTCTTTGGAAGCAAAATATAAAGAAATGTGGAGAGGCTTGAGACTTTTGCACAGTACTGTATATATAAGTAAAGACAATATCTTGCATAATAATTCTTTAAATTTTAGCTTAATGCTGATCCTAAATATTTTGATCATCAGTAAATTCAAGCTTGGTAATAGACATTAACTAATTAATATTGGCTGAAAAATACACGGCTATGTGATCATAAACACTTCTAGTCTACAGGTCTACGCTATCCCGATTGATTTTAAATCAAAATGTGATTGAAGTGTGGACTTTCAGCTTTATTTCAAGGGGTCTGATAAAAGACTTGCACCAACCTTTTAGGAACTAAAGCCATTTTTATACATAGTACCCCATTTTAGAGGCTCAAAAGTAATGGGACAAATAAACAGAATTTTGAATAAGGACTTTTTTTTGTACTCAGATTAAAATCCTTTGCAGTCAATGACTGCCCGAAGTCTAAAACTCATGGACATCACCAAATGGTATGTTTCCTCCCTTGAGATGCTCTGCCAGGCCTTAAATTGCAGCCATCTTCAGTTGTCGTTTTTTTGTGGGTCTCTCTGTCTTCAGTTTTGTCTTCAGTAAGTCAAAAGGTGCTCTGCTGGGTTGACTTGGTCACTGAAGAATACCCCATTTCTTTGCTTTAGGAAACAATTAGGCTGCTTTTGCTGTATGCTTTGGCTCATTACCCATTTGGGCTGTGAAGCACTATTTGATAAGTTTTTGCAGCATTTGACTAATTCTGAGCAGACAGTATAACTCTGAACTCTTCAGAATTCATCCTTCGCCCTCTATCAGCAGTTACACCATCAATAAACACTAGTGACCCAGTTCCACTGGTAGTCATACATGCTCATGCCGTAACACTGCCTCCACCATGTTTGACAGATGACGTGGTATACTTCAGCTAATGAGTTGGTTTCATCTGTCCAATTTTTTTTTCAAGAAAATTCATCAAAGCAACTCTTGATTGTAGACACTGACAATGATACACTCACCTCCTTAAGAGTGTTCTTGACTTGGCTAGATTTTGTGAAGGGGGTTTCTCTTAAATAAGTAAAGAATTATGTGACCATCCACTGTAGTTGTCTTCTCTGGTCTTCCAGGCCTTTTGGTGTTTCTGAGCTGCTTGTGCATGCCTTCTTTTTCAGATTGTTGTTTTGGCCACTCCTAAAGTTTTTGCTATCACTCTAATAGGTTTATTTTTGGTTTTTCAGCCTAATAATGGCCTCCTTCCGTGGGTCAACGTCTTTTTTTGGCTACATATAGAGAGTTTTAGGAAACGGCTACCAAATGCAAATTCGGCACTTGGAATTAATTTCAGATCTTTTAGCTGCTCAGTTCTTCACGGGAGCAGGCCTCATCTGGCCATAAAACTGCTTGCCCTTTGACTGTCCCATTACTTTTGAGCATCTGAAAATGGGGGACAATGTATAAAAAGGGCTGGAATTCCTACACAGTTAATGCAATTCTTTTGTCAATCCCACTGAATCAAAGCTGAACGTCTGCATTTTGATCACATTTTACCCGTTGAAATTAAAATCCACTGTGGTGGCGTACAGTTCAAGATATGTGTCATTGTCACTAAACTCAAAGACCTTTTAATGTCTGGATTGTAGCATGAACCTGCAGCTCAGAGCTAATTCTGCTGGAATCAGTGGTGCATCCACATCCAAGAATATTGATTGATTCTTATGTAGTTCAAACAATTTGGTTTATGAGGTTGAGCATTTAAAACACAGTGAGTTTACTTGTTTTGTGTATTTGTGGCTGTTAATCCGTGACGTTTATGAGATTGCATATGTTTAATCTATGTCATCCAAATGGATGGAAATGCTAATTAAATACATAATAGCAAGTTAACATAAGGTCATGCAGTTCTCAGTGCTGTTTTAAGTCTTTTCCACATCAACAGCCAATAACCGATTGGCCTAAAAGTAGTTGCTTTTGAATGTATTGATCTTTTTCAATAAAAATACTCTTGACAGCCTCTTCAGGTCCTCACAAGGACCTATGAACCTGATCCGCAGTCAAACGTTCATCTTTGTCATGATTCTGAAGCCTGGGAAGGTTTTGGCTGAATACAAATATCTGTTACAGTCAGACCAGTGGAGACAATGTGTTTCAGTCCACAAACTGAACTCTGTCAAGTGTGCATGAGAAATCCCTAAACCTCCCTCCTGCCTGCAGCCAAAGTGAAGTTTCCGCGTTCATCTGCAGCACGTCGAATTGTCGATGGATCACTCTGATTGTAGAGAACAAACCCTTGATGACTTTAGTGTATTATATACAGCCCCTAATGTGGGATCAGCTTATAAGCGAACCTGTTTCCAATCTATCCTTCCATTTTCTCCTCTCGTCCCCAGACTAAAGTACATTATGGTGTAGTTGATGATGAAGGGATGGCTCTGCTCATCAGGGAGAAGAGGAGAGGGAAATGAAGAAGGGATTGCAGAGGCTTTCCGCGGCGCCACGAGAAGATCATTAAAGCGTGGAGAGAGACTCAAGAAGGTGCTTTTCTCGATGTGTGTGTATTCCAACACAAACCTCTCAATTTCATTCAACACCAATGCAAATGGCTTAAAACACCTACACACCCCGGCAGCATTATAATAATACAAATAGTTTCAAATGTAAGTTTCATTCGGAGTGTTTCTCGTACAGTGATTGCATCCCGTGGGGAAGAGCTGCAGGCACAAATGTTTTACTCACCTGTCAGAATCATAGACTGCACAGCCTACGGTCAGAATACACAAGAACCAGACTGTCTGTATTGACTGATTAAAATCCATGTATAACTCGGAGTATTTCAAATTTTGAACTTTTTGCGAGGGGAAGCATAGTCCGTGAGCACTTTAGTTGTCCTAGAAATAAACTTCACCATAGCTAAATGTCAAGTAAAGACTTTTTTTTTTTTTTTACAGCCTTCAGTAGTGAAAAAGAAAACAAAATATAGGAAAAACAAGAACCAAATGAAACAGGAATGCAGATGACAACCTGTATTCCTTTGTGCTACAACATATGCGCCATAAAACAGTGATGTGCACCACTGTGCAGATATCATTACAGTATTTTCTGAACGACACCACTTGCAGTGTTTTAGATATTAGGGACATTTAGTTACACCTGAATCTTCTCACTCTTTTAAAGGAAGGGAAGATGTTAAAAATTATCTAGTTGAGAGGTTTAGGTCAATTTTTTCATCATCAAATGGTGTAAATGACATCAGAAATGGGAGGGGGTTTCAATTGTGAGACTTCTATTAGTGCACTTTCACGTAGTGCATGTTCACAGAGTGAAAGGAATCCCGGCAACACTGGTGCCGATGAGTTTCTGTGCGAATTTGAACCTGTATTCGATGTGTGAGGGGAATCAGCCAAATGAGTGTTCGTGTAGGTTCTGTAGGACTTTTTGGCAAGCAGGTAAATGACTGCTAATCTCTAATTAGTTAAAAAAAAATGACATAAAGCATTGCCTTCTGAACCCCACAGCGCTTCCATTTTCATGCAAAAGAATATATAGTCATGTGAGAAAAGGAATTAAGAGGATAAGCAAGGTTGTATCTGAACAAAGTGCAAGAATTCTGGAGCAATATCTTTTGGACAGATGAGACCAAAGTGGAGATGCGCGGCCAAACACCTCATACCAACTGTCAAGCACGGTGGTCATGATTTGGGATTGTTTTGCAGCCGCGTGACCTTGGCACCTTGCAGTCATTGGGCCTCATACATTTAATTTGTGTCTTCAATAAACAGACAGGTGAAATCCGCACAGCCTACTTTCTGCATACGGCCACACCCCCATTTCCATATAAGGAAACACCTTTTCCTCAAGGTGAAGCCAGGAAAGCTGTGATGAGGCTGTAAGAGAGAAGCCTGCACCACCAAGCCAAGAAAACAAGAGAAAGTTCAATTCAATTCAATTTTATTTACATAGCACCAATTCACAACAAAAGTCGCCTCGAGGCGCTTCACACTGTAGGGTAAAAATAAAACAATGTTAAAGGGAAAACCCTAACAATCCAATGATCCCCTATGAGCAAGCACTTGGTGAAGGTGGGAAGGAAAAACTCCCTTTTAACAGGAAGAAACCTCCGGCAGAACCAGGCTCAGGGAGGGGCAATCAACTGCCTCGACCGGTTGGGAAAGTCCCACTGAAGCAAAATGAAACAACAGCATCTAAGAAGGAAGCCAGAAAAACATAAGCGTTCCAAAGTGTTTCCACAGGAGTGACAATAGTTAATATATTTTAAAAAAAAATAGAGCCTAGTGCTGAAATAGTGGGATGCTGAATATGATTTCCCCTGAGACATTCACTCAAAAAAGCTAAAAAAAAATTAGAAAGGTTTGTCACTGAAGTTGAAGAAAAAAAAAAGAATACCTCACCATAAGAAAAAAAAGAAAACGTGGAGGACAAGGAGCAGCTGGTCTGCCAACCCAAGATTAGAAACTCATGGAAATAACTGAAAAACATTCATATCCTCCAACATCCCTGGGATGGAGCCAAGAAATTAGAGTGCAAGTGAGGACATCCAGTAAGGCTGGAAGTCATTTTTAATGAATTATAACTTAAGATAAAATAACATAATGCCTATAAGAACATATGTTAAAAAGGTTAAAGCCATTTCAGCCTTTCCCCCTTTTCATGAAGTATGTTTGTTCTTTAGTTATTTATTGCCTTATTGTTACATATTTAATTCTAATTCTCCACATTTTGTCTTATGATATTTTAGAAAACTGCAAATATGGACCAAAAAGAAACTATAGTATTAATAAAATTTTCTGTCTTAGATTTAGGTTCAAATGCAGCAGAGAATGTTGTGGAGTGGATGCAGGTGTGTGCCAGCCATAGCTAAAAGTCCCAGGTGGACCAATCTCACAAAGAGACCGGGATGCCACAGGGGAGGCGAGGGTCAACAGACCGGACCATGACATAGAGTCAAATGGCAGACCATCTGTCCAACAGCAAGAACTTGGCCCAAATTGGATCATGCAGCAGGACGATGATCCCAAGCACAACAGCAAATCTACAACAGAATGGCTAAAAAAAACCTAAAAGAATCAAGGTGTTGTAATGGCCCAGTCAAAGTCCAGACCTCAACCCGACTGAAATGCTATGGCTGACCTTATGAGAGGTGTGCTTACATGGATGCCCGAAAACCTCAAGGAACTAAAGCAACACTGAAGAACAGCAGGTCAAAATTCCTCCACAAGGATGTGAGAGACTCATACAGTCACACAAAAAACATTACTTTAAGTCATTGTTGCTAAAGGTTCTATAACCCATTTACTGTAATCATGGGGTGTACTTAGTTACTTTCTTTTTTACATGATTGTATTTTTACCTCTCATGTTTCAGTAATTCCCACCCCCCCCACATTAAACCTTACTCATCAACACCCTCCTATAACGCCAAGTCCTGACTCACTGGGCAAAACGAATACCGCTGATGTTAAGAACACTTCAACACAACAGACACTGACCAAAGTGCTGCACGGCCAATAAGAACAAACAGAACAATAAAAATAATTTAAGGATAAAATACTTCAGTAATAAAAATAATACTAATAGAAGTGATAAAAAAGGATTATAAAGTCAGGATCAGTTTTGCCTCAGCCATTGTTTATGCACTGATATCATTAGTCGAGCCTCTTCTCGATTATCATTGGTTTGTGAGATAGAAGTGACTTAGGCGAGTCCATCTGTGTTGAAATGGCGTCAGGACTCAAAATGCAAAACGCAGACCACAAGGAAAATTCAAAAGAATGAATCCAAGACCAGCCAGCTCAAGACCTCACCCTGGACCCATACGTGTAGAGGTGAACCAGGGGCCAGAGAGATGTCAGCTCACCCCCTGAGCATTGCCGAGGTGCTCTTGAGCAAGGCACAGAACCCCTCTACATTGCTCATTGGTGACTGTACAGTAATAGGGCAGTCTCATTCACCGATCTCCCTCACTGCATGCTACATGTATAAAGTGCGCATTCTCTGGTCCACCTCCACACATGGGTCTGGACAGTCTTGCCCTCACGGTCAGTGACCTCGGTGTGCCCTTGAGGAGAGGGTCAGGCTGGGGTTGTAGGCGTTCCTCTGCCTGGTTTCCTGTAAGAACGCTTAGAACCAAACTTGTATGTGAAATTATTTTTACAAGAACTACATTTAACCAAACACTCACAACCCACAGAAGCTCCGCAGAGGAGTCCAGTGATATCCAGTATGTCCTTAATCATGTCATGGGGGCGGCCGTTTATTGTAGCCGGTGTAAACTTAAAGGAGGACCCCCCTCCTGCCCTGCGAGCAGAGGAGAAGCATATTC
>VUQH01034939.1:0-14433 GCA_015106775.1 Etroplus canarensis
TACCTTCAGCTGCACATTTGGATTTTCCCCAAGGGGTCACCACAGATTAATCCACATTAACAGTTTGGCAGAGGTTTTATGCAGAATGACCTTCCTGACGCAACCCTCCATTGTAAGAGGGCCTTTTTCCATACCTGGAATCAAACCAGGGACCTTTTGCTTGTAAGGCGAATGTGAAAACCACTACACTACGGGGACACTCACAGTGTATACAATCATGTGGCCAAAAATAAACATGCTTATACTCCTAATAAACTACTAAATTAATGCCAACCTCAGCTTCTGTGGCTTTTTGACAGTTTTTACTTTTCTGTGATATTCATGATGGAGTTCATGCTGAAAATATGTTCAAAGGCTTGTTATCACCTTTAAGTAAGAGAGCCATTTAGGAGTACATAAATGGCAATTTGAAATTGCAGATTCATACTGATAGCATCGTGCTACATGGTGACTGAAGAAGGTGACATTAATAAACTTAATGGAAATGTCATGTGCTGTTACTTTTGCATAATAATTGCCAGGTGTGGTGCAGAATGTGACGCTGACAGTGACAGAAGCAGAACCAGAGAAATGCATCTTGTTCAATCAGTTGAGATAAACAGAGTAGAAAGAAAGAAAATACATGACCAAATGCAGTGAAGGGGAACAACAACAACACAGATAGCTGCAGGCAGAGATGCTGCTCTATTCATTTTTAATGAATAGCTGGCTTGCTACACACACACACACACACACACACACACACACACACACACACACAGTACTTTATTAATACTAATGGAAAAATCTTATTTTAATAAAAGCATGGTGTGTTAGGTGATGTGTAAAATGTGAGGCTGTGGAGATGGAGGTATCACACCCATGTAAACATCAGCAGGCCTTCTAACAGCTGAGAAGGATGAGGAGAAGATGATGAGCAGGTCAGGGTCTGTTAGGCACAAATCCCATGAGGATGTTAGAAAGTACTGGCAAAAATGGCTATTTCTATTAACATTATATCACCCATTTATACTGTAATTTTTTCTTAAGTTGCAGGTACTCAGTACAATGTTGTTAAATTATCAATCCAAATATACAAATATAAATTGCACTTTTTAGATTCATGCACCATGATTTTCTGTGTTGTTTATATATGTGTTTATATTTGGGTTATTCTGAACCCAGTGGATTATGAGCTATTTAACAGAATTTTTCTCCTCACAGTAAGGACTCAGGACTGGAATGACTCTGGGTTTTTCCTTACTCAGAATGGGCCTTTGGGAGGTGACTAAGCAGTAAACATGAACAGCTTGCATAAAGTTAATGTGATGATTCTGTGTTACCTTATTTGACATAAATATGCATTTCCCTGTTATTTTGGGAAATTTGATGAACAAAAATGTGCACAGTGCTAAATAAATGACAACCCCAATGAGCCCAACTGGTCCATTTATTTATTTATTTATTAATTACATAATGATCTTGATTTTATTTTGGCTCTGGCTAAAATCTCTTTCGAGTAATTAAAAAAATGATGCCGGAAAAATGCTTAAGACTCTTCAAGATGGTTTTTGTTTTGAAGAAATTAAACGCTTATCTAAATCTTTTTAAAAATAAAGGACCGTTTTAGAAAGCAAACAACTGATGAATATCTACTTGGTGATGAACTGAACTTTGTGGTAACTGTAATCTGTTTTGAGAAATACTGGATCAAGACTGAAGTGTTCATGGGGCTAATCTTAGTTTCATCCAAAAGTATGATCTAAGAATTAGAATAGGTTTACCACAACAGAACTGGTCTCACAAGCCAGTCATCCTGCCTTAACGTGCCTTAACGATACCAGCGCTGTAGTACAAAGCAGCTAATAATCCAATGCATTTGCTGTTGCACAGGGGATGGTGTGTGCTGCCCACGCTCTATCGAGGAATCTCCCTCTCCTAAACCACAAGGAATAAATTATGTATAAATTCATCTGAAGCAGACTATTTCTTGCTGTGTGACATGTGAGAAAGGACAACTGTGGAAAGGTGTTACCCATTTATCCAGAAATTGCTCTTTTGTGAAAATACCTATAATAAGCAACAGCATTTAATCCTCTTCTGGTGTTAAAATATGTGACAATAAATGACCCATTTCCAGAAAAGTTGGGATGCTTTCCAAAATACTGTCTTAAATAAATCTTATTTAACTGGCAGATTCCAATTTGTGTATGTAAACGAGGAGTCTTCCTCACACACAAAAGTTAGTCATGGAGTGCTTGGACCAATATTTCTTATGTTATACATGTTTCCCTTAGGCAATATTAATAGAAAACACTGCATACATTTTCATTACTTTGCAGATGATACCCAGCTATATTTATCTATGAAACCAGATGACACAAATCAATTAGTTAAACTACAGGCATGCCTTGAAGACATACAGACCTGGATACAATGCATAAAACTGTGAAAAAATTCAGAGAATTTAGAGATATTTCAGTGGGTAAAGGGCAAAGCCAGAGATGTGCCTGATCTTCAAGCCCTCAGATGACACTGCCTAAGAAACCTTCAGCTGCTCTGACAAATATAGCCAGTTCGAGCAGTTTGGAAAACATTTTTAATGGAACACAGTCTGTCATTGCATTCCGAAATGCAACTTGAAATTTGTATTGCACAAAGAGGAAACTATATATCAACTCTATGCAGAAATGCTGCTGAGTTCTCTGGGCAAATCATTAGCCTGTGAGCTTACTCTAAATAACCCTCTTTTGTGACAACATTTACAAAATGAACTTAATGTTTAATTCAATATGAGTGAAAACATAAACTAATCACAAAAGTGTTTACAGTGGTCAGGTCCAAGGGCCGTTTTCTCATAGATTTCTATAGGACTTGAATCTTTTTGCAACAACAGTTATCACCCCCTTATGATCATTTTAAAAAATGCAAGTTTAAGTTATTTTCCCACTGACTTCAATTTTTTTGACCTGGAAGTTATATCTATCTTTAATACAGTCTATGGGTGAAGGTTCAGTTTGCATTCTATGTTGCTCGGGAAACAGAGAGCTCCCATTTGTGCCAATTTTCAGTTTTTACAGTCTATTATTTTTCACAACCTTCTTCTTCTTCTTTCAGCTGCTCCCATTAGGGGTCGCCACATCGGATCATCTGCCTCCATCTCACCCTATCCCTTGAATCCTCTTCCCTCACACCAACCCTCTGCATGTTTTCCTTCACTTCATCCGTGAACTTTCTCTCTGGTCTTTTGATTTTTTATAATCAAATGTCTGATTGCAAGTTAATTAGCACTAAGGAACAAATAAATAAAATACTGCAGTTTTACTCACCATAGCTGGACCACAGGCTTCTTGTAGGCAATGGGCTATTGCTTCTTCTTCTTCTTTCAGCTGCTCCCTTTAGGGGCCGCCATTGCATATCATCTGTTTCCATCTCACCCTATTTCTTGCATCTGCTTCTTTCACGCCAACCCTCCTCATGTCCTCTTTTACTACATCCATGAACGTTCTCTGTGGTCTCTGTGGTCCAAAGACATGAAAGATATGTTAACTGGTGGTTCTCAATTGCCCATTGATGTGAGGCAGATAAAGTGCTTGAGATGCATGGTTAAAATGTGACTGGTTGTCTAAAGTGATTTAAGCTGTCAGTAAGACTAGGAAAGCGCAACATAAATTCAAGTACATTACCTTACAGCCATCTGCCCAGCAGATAGCTACTGGCTACAGCCACCTGAGTGGGCATCCACATGTCAGTCAAAGAGGCTGTGCCCTTAATCATGAAGAACTTTAAATCTTAACAAAGTTTAATTAGGAAGGTTATGAAATAAATGACTCACTAGGCAACAAAAATGTTTATTTCAGTTGTTAAGCAGGACATTTTTAAATGGGAATCTTTGGGGATTGACTCCTTTGGAGTCACCCTCAAGAGGTCACCTGAGGAACTGCGGTTTGTGGCACTTGGGCTTTGTTTTTCAGCTTTAACTTCAAGTATTTGTTTTCAAGCATTTGTTTAGGTTAGTGCAAAACTTTAAGAATGATTATTAAGTTGTCTGTCCCATAACCAGTGAAAAAGTTGCTTCTCCTTTATCTTGCACACACATTCTCATACAAATTTAAGTGGACAGGTAACAAACATTTCCACATCCATAATTAAAGGTCAACAGTGTGGGGCAAAAAGATATTAAGAGGGAGTTTGTGTTTATGCTAATGCCTTGTCAGACAGGGCGGCCAGTGACTCTCTGACACTATCTATTAATAATGAGACAAGACTGCAGAAAAGCACTGGGTATGAACCAATCAATGCTGTTTCTGAGATCTGACAGCAGGCTTGAGTAAGTGCTTTGAAATTGGGCTCAATGTGCATGCAGTGTTTGAAGGAAGTGAAGTGTGTGTGAATGGATTTGTTTGTTTATTGATGTTTGTGCTTTGTGTTTGTCTCACAGCAGTGGTCTTGTCAGGCCTGTTTGCAAACAAGTTTGTACACAAGTGGCAACAAGCCTGCAGGAATGCAGGGGTAGCAGAAAGGCAGCGAGAGGGGGAAGACTGCCAAGAGATGCTGAGGCAAATAGTACTTCGATGAGTGAAAAGCCAAGATGTGCTCCTGATGATTTCTGAATATAGTGGTATGTGCTTTTAATTTGCTTTGAAGAGTTAAAACATATCCTTTCTTTAATTGTAGTTTGGTTGTTGACTGATCCTATTAATTAGATTAAATAAAACAGGGCAGTTTAAAGGGCAATCAACCCCACAATATTAGGTTCTTTGTGTTATTTTTACTTAGTTTGAATCTGGAAAAACTGGGGGGATAATCACATTATTTCCACCATTATTTGAAATAATAATATCATAAAACATTGGCTGTATCTGCTTTAAGGCTATTAAACAAAAATAAAGAAAAAATGATTCTTTGCCCCTGCTCCTGAATTTTATTCCTGACACTGGGAGAGGATTTTTCTATAATCCATAAAAAAAATTTCAAATATTTAAAACAGCATAAACCTTCCTTGTGAGGTCTTGTTTGATGTTCTGAGAGAGAAGCGTGGACTTGTGAGCTGTGTATGTTTTTAAACTCCTATGGCCCTGACCTGCACACAAACACAATAATGAGAATGTTCCGTTATTCAGAGCAGAAGGCTGTGAGGCCATGGCCAGTCTGCACAGTGTGCAAACAAACAGAGTGGCAAAGTAAAGTCCTGCTTGAAGTGATATCATTATGCTTCTGTCCTGGTTAAACAAAGAGCTCAGAGTGAGGTCAGTGAGTATAGGGTGTAATTTCTCGAATGGGTTAGTGTGTGTCAGAATCTGTGTGTGTGCATGCATGTGTGAGTGTGTGTCTTTCTGTCATGCTGGTTGGGTGTCTTTGTCTTCAAGACAGTGTATGTGTGCATCTGCATTTGTCTGTGTGTGTGTGGGAGTGTGTAAGTGGGGGATTAGCGTGCCTCTCCAGTCCTCTGGCTGTAATCAGACGGGACACTGGCTCCATGACGGCCAGCATACCCCTCCACCACCCACTGGGGGAGCACCTCCATCCCTTTTCAGTCTGTCATATGTGCTTGGCTGCTGGTCTTTGGGCTTTGGTTGTATGTTAGGAGTTAAAATACTTATACATAATACTTTAACATATTGTTCACATCAGCTAGTCCATTTCAGAAATGTGCCTTCTACCTGTGAGAGTGACTGAAACTCTTCTGTTCAGAAGGATCCAGTCTGGGGACCTGAGGCTACAGGCCATGTTGCATCTTTCTTTCTTTCAGGGGCATCAACTATTCTTCAAAACCGGCACTGAGTTGCTGAAGTGGTCTAAAAGTGAGAGTCCAGCACTGAGTGGGAATCTCCATCAGGCTTCATCAGGGTGATGGTTTGGCAGTCTATAGATAAACAGTCATCACTGATCAGGTTAGTCTGAGCCCTCTGACCCTGGATGGGCCTGGCCGCTGTTAGTTCGACCCTTAACCTCTGTCTTTGTCTTTCAGACTCAACATGCCGGACAACCCAAGCGCACTCACTCACCCGCACACACACTCTGACTTGGCCTCTTATCCTTGACAGCCCTTACACTCATATTAAGATCTACTTCAGTGATTTCAGGGCTGTTTCAGCCATAAACTCTCATTTAGGAGGAAATTAGCTTGGCTCTGAGTCTTGTTACTATACTGTCCTTAACAGCATTACGCCATTCTTGTGGCTTTTAAATACCAACAAGGATGGATAGTACCATTCAAATAAACCTCTACCATCCTACTTTGTTACGCTTTACATAATGGCCAGGCATTCATTGTTTTACATTATTGTATTGCCATTGTCCTGTCCTCTTAGTGTCTTACAGAGCTTACTGATTTGAATTACTGACACTGACAAATGTAGAAAAACTGGTTTTATGTATCCATCAACCTATTTTACAATGTTGTCCTCTGAGATTATGAATAAGGAAGGAAGCTCTAAAAATGCTAATATAAACAAGCTTTGGTAAGATGTTGGAGTTTCTGGAAAGCCACTTAGGAAAAATCCTACAGGCTTAGATATGTCCAAACTTTTTAAACATGCTGATCTAAGCTTGGCATTCCAGAGTAACAGTGTGTTACTAGTGCTATGCTAGTCAGGAAAGACTAAGCTGTCACCCTCTACTGCCACAGAGATGGAGCACCATCAGACCCATAGAGACGAGCCATAATCAGTTTTACCAATTATGCTCCATCTCAGACCACTTATTCCACACAAAATGGCATCACTAATGCTAGACATCACACAAATGCCTCTCAGAGTTCTGCGAGAGGCTCCAGTATACATTTATATATTCAAACAAATAGTGCAGACTGTAATGAAAAAAGCTTTGAATAAGTCTTTGATGTCTTTTAAAAAAGCATTGCAAAAGAAATCGCTCTGCACAGCTGGGCAGATGCTTTAACATGCAACACAGCAGAAACATAAGATGTCCTCAGCGACCCTCCCACGATATAAAAACATACCTCTGCAGGCCACATGAGTGACATTTACAAATGTCAGTCTTTTAACATGCGGTATCTCGACGTCTGTGCATGTGTTTGTTGTTTGTGTCCATGCATGAGAAAATAAGTATATGCAGAGGGCAGGGGGAAAGGGTTATTGCTGTGTGTGTGCGTGTGTGTGTGTGTGTGTGTGTGTGTGTGTGTGTGTGTGTGTGTGTGTGTGTGTGTTTTGGGTGGGGGGGGCGCAATGGGCAGATAACGATAAGCACCACTTAGGCTCTTTGATCGCAAAGGTTCATCAATCTACTGCCTGACCAGTGTGTCTGAGAAAGTCTTCTACTGATAGATTATGGTCCTTTACACACACCATGCAGATGTATACACACACACACATGCACACACACACAATCTCTGGTTGCTGTGTTTAATATTGCTTCAACACTTGACCCAAAGCTTTACTCTTGTAATTTCCTGGAATTAATACAGATCCCTGTTACAGTACAAACAGGCACGAAACTATGTGAGCCTCTTTGTAGCATTAGAGGCCCCTGGGATCTTGACCCCTCCTCCTTACTCCTTCCGCCGTGCCCTGTTTGTCTGGAGACAAAAGGGTTAAGGAGGAACAGAACCTCTGAAGAGCTGCCTGCTTAACCTCTGGCCTCACGCTGTACGAGAGAGAACAAGAGACTGAGAGAAAGGGAAGTCAGATGACTTCTAATAGACATATAGCAATTACATGTAAATACAGTAGTTATAGGTTATTTAAACACTTTTGCAATAAAAATAACTGTGTCATGAACTGTCAAATTATAACTATATGAGGTTTTTCTGTCAGAGACACAGAAGCATGAGATGTCAGTTGAGAAGGATGGTCATGGCAGTTTGGAGGAGAGTCAAAGGGAAGTGTGGGAACCACCAATACACCCCCACCTTCCTTTGTCCTCGATCCTGAAAGACCCCTCCCTTTTCTTGGCAGCAGGTTGTCAGTGAGGCGCTCCAGCTGGTGGAGACTGGAGATGCCAAACAACCTGTCAGAGATAAGAAGAGGTGGACAAGGTATGCACAGCACCCAGACTACTCTGGAGGTTTGGCTGCTGAGAAGAAGAGTTGCAGACACTGGGGTCCATTATGCTTGATAAGACAGCATAGTAAACACTCTTATGCTTTAAACAAATCTCCCCAACACTGTTGAATGAGGCTACACTTGTTATCAGATCTTTCAAATTCATACATGCCTTGAAACAGATAAACTGCTCTCTACTTAAAAGAGTTTCCACTCCAGAGGTGCCAAACATACTTTAAATAACCCCCTGGGAATGTTAATTGTTTGTCTCTGCTGTGCTTGTTGCCTAATCACAAAGAAGACTGCTACAACCAAATGACTTTCTCTCTAAAATTTATTCAATTTCTGTTTATAAATCTTTTTTTTATTTTTCATGGAACAGAAAAGTTTGTTTATCACAACTATTTATCACCACTTGGAGATGGAGGGTGAAATTGGAATCAAATCCTCAAGAGACAGTTATCTCTGAACAATACCATCTTGTTTCACAAGTTAACAACATACGATTTTTTTTTTACAAATCTAGAATAATAAATACTATAGGCAGGAACAGGGCTAAAAAACAACCTATAAAACAATCCTTACATCACACACACACACACACACACACACACACACACACACACACAGATATCAAGGAATGATGAGGATCTTTTCTCTGGATGGTTTGTAATGTTAGAGCACCTTATCACAAGTTACTGCATGTTAAAACACCTGGGCAGTAATATAAAAATTGCTTCATAACACAGAAATAAACCAAAAGTCTGCATCTATTTTTCACAGAAGGGGCCACACATGTTTCTTTATATTTAGCTACAAAGATGAAAGTGTCTCAAAACTGCAGGGGAATGTGCATACTTAACCAAATCTAGCAAGTAATGAAATAGCGCCATATGAATGACAGGGACCAGTTTCGTTTTAAAATGAAAACAGTACAAGTTGGTGTATCAAGATGATCACATTTACAGCTCTGTGTATGTTTCTTTGTGTTTGCTGAGCAATCCTCACATGTCAAGGATCACCACTGGACTCATGAATAATTCAAAAACAAACAAAAATGGGCCATCGCACGCACACATAGCACGCGCTGCACTCCAGATCCAACTGGTCAGCCAGGGCTAAAAGAGAGCTGCATGCTCGTTGGTGTGCTCTCAGTGAGCAGAGGAAGCTGATTGGTCCAACTGGGGTGACTGAGAGGACAACGGTGACAGCTGTGTGACGCTGAGTTGAGCATTTACCCAAAATGCAGTGGAAACAGTGTTTACAGGTCTTTCAGCCTGTAGCGTGGTCTAAACAAACTGTTTATCTCCATGGTGCAATGCCTGCAGCTACCACTGCCTGTCTCATTGGAAATTAACTCATAGCATTCTTGAGCTGAGCTGACATAGGCTTTAGATATACAACAGACACACACACACACACACTCACTCAGACAACTCATGCCTTTTCTCCTTCACTGAGACTGAACATAGAGCTGTGGTTTGAACACTACAGAGAAAAAAAATGTCTCCCTCAGGCTCTGCTGTGAGAGCTCAAATTATTTCGGTCAGTAAATGTTACTGCCTGTCCGACAGAGGGTCACAATTTTAATCCATCACAATGCAAAAAAAAGAAAAACAAAAAACACAGGAGTCACAGAGAGGGAAACAGCCTAGTGCTCACAGCGCAAACATTTGGATGACACCAGTCTCTGAGTTACACAAAGGCAACAAAATACAACTTTGATATTCACTTTGGTGTTAGAAGGAGCTTCTCTTTTATGAACATCTGGGGCATCATAGTTGTCCAGGTCCCGTCTTTAACAATCTCCTTCCAACAGATGGGAGAAACATGACTAACAGATGAAACCTCTTCACACAGCACAACATCACACTTTACACAATTATTTTACAAAATTAAAATAATATTTAGTCCATATACAGTGCAGCTTCTTTCAGAAGAGTGAAAAGAAGACTCTTTAAATTTGAGATGAGGAATCTCTGTCTACTAATCAGTCTTTCAGGTATGTCCTCTGGTCCAGTTAGGAGGCTGCACTCCATTCTGGCACTCCACACCGGATGTGTGTGTGTGTCTCTAGAGTGTGGTAGAGAGGAGGAGACACATTGGGTGTGTAGCGAGGATATTCTCTGAGAGGAGAGCTGAGCTGCCTGCTGTGAATGTTTTGAGTGCTCTGAGATGGAGGTGCGGAGTTCTGGCTTTGGTATGGATCGTGGGCTATGTGTTCTCCAAGTGGCGGAGAGGTCTGGTGGGCTATTGCGCTTAGTCGAGAGCCCTGAGGGCTGGAGCTGTAGGGGGGATGAGGGGTGTAAGGTGGGTAGTGTTCCACTGGGGTCATGGCAGTCGGAATCGGGCAGGTGTACGACCAGGATGTACAGCTGAGTTCGTCCATTCTTGGTTCAGAGCCAGCAAACATGCAGGCCTGACGCTGTCCCATGTCTGAACTGTAAGGGGAGTCACTGAGACCCAAGGCAGGGTTGTTGGATAGACCAGGTGGTGGAGGGGGGTAGGAGGAAGGGTGATAGTACGATTCGCCTTCACTTGGTGAGCTACCAGTAAACGGTTTCTTGTATGGAAGTTGGTGATTTCCAGAGGAGCAGTTTTCCTCCACTACAAAGAGACAGAGAAAACATACTGTGATTTTCCATTTGAAATTAGCTAGTGAGAACTGGGAAAATTCTCAGAATTTAAAGTTCCCATTTAATGTAATTTCAGTAGCTGCGATATAAACAAAATGTACATGCGAAGTTTGCCTGATTTCATACTTGGACCATATGTGACACTGACCTACCAATACTGCAAAGGCATGACTATTAACTGTCAGCAATACTTTTAATCAGTCAAAACCAATTTGCAGATGGAGAAATGCCAGTTTCTTAAAAAGAAATCAAAGCCTCATCATCAAACCACTGCCTTTCACCTGAGTAGCACCCAACCAAAAGCCAAGGTACTATGTGGACTGTCAATGAAAACAGTGATTTGTGTTTATTTCCTACATATGATTAAAAATAGTAAAATGAAAACATGTTGAAAAAATGTTGAAACTGACAAATTTGATTTCATTTGAATTTTAACTAACTTTTTAAATTTGATGTCAGTAACACATTTCACCACCTGATTGAATACACAGAGTTAATTGAGTAATTTTACAACAGGCCAGTTACATAATTAGGTATTAAAAAGTGAATCTCAGAGTGGCTATAAGTCTTTATTTTTTGAGTCTTTCAGAAGTAAAGATGAGGAAGGATTCCCCATCCTGTGAAAGTAGTTCAACAACTTAAGAATATTGCTTCTCAATTTACAAAATTGCAAATAATTTAGTGAATTAATTATGCACTGCACATATCACTGATAAAAGTTTTAGAGAATCAAGAGAAATCTATGTTAGTAAAAAACAAACAAACAAAAAACAATGCTCAATGGCGAGTCTGTCTTGGAAATACTGCACTGACTCAGGAAGCCACTGTCAGAGAACAATTTGTCACTGAATCCACAAATGCAAGTTAAAATTCTTCCGTTCAAAAAGAACATAACACATAGACATGTTCCAGATACAGTATGCTGCCATCTTCTCTGGGCCGGAGCTCATTTATTTTGGATTAAGGCACAATGTGGAAAACTGCTCTGTGTCCTGACCCAACAAAATCTGAAATATTTTTTAGAAATTATGGATGCCACTTTCTCCTGGGTAAAGAGGTAAAGAGGGAAGGGACCATCTGGCTTGTTATTAGCACGTAGTGCAGAAGTCAGCATCTGTGACGGTATGGTGTGCGTTAGTGGACATGACATGTTTAACATCAGTGGTTGCCCCATTAATGCCGAATGATAAACACAAGTTTTGGAGCAACACATGCTGCCATTCGGACCACGTCTGGCTTATTTCATCAATACAATACCAAACAATTCCAGACAATGCCATGTAAAATAGTCAGGTGCTAAAGTGGCCTGCTTGCAGTCCAGACCTGTCACTTACTGAAAGCATTCAGGGCATTATGAAACAGAAAGTACAACAATGGAGCCTCCAAAGTGTTGAAGAGGTGAAGCAACACAGTAAGCATGAACATGTCCAAACTTTTTGAAACAAGTTGAAGCCATCAATTATGAAATGAACATCTATTTTCAAAAATCAATCAAATTTCTCAGTTTCAGCGCTTCATGTTTTCTTTGTACTATTTTCAATGACACAGGCTTTTAAAGATTTTCAAAATTGCAGTCTATTTTTTTCACATCTTTTAAAGCATCCAAACTTTTAAGATCACAGTTAAGATTGATTAAGTGTAATGTTTCTCAGCTTTGAAGTGACTGTTTTTCTACTTTTAGGCGTTGAATAATGTCAGATTAAACACAAGTAACCACATGTAAAGGAATCTATGAAGATAAACAATGTAATCAGTTATTTAGATGCTGTCTCACTACCATAGACACTGAGTTCCATTCATTCCAGTAGGATGTAAAAAACAGCCTGGATAGAATTATAAATGTTACATATAGTTTGATGATCGTGTTTATCCTTGGTTAGACAACTGTTTTCTTAAACCTCAGTCTCATGAATTTTTTTTTAGTAAAAAGCTATGAATTCTCAACTGATGAAGCATCCTTGAATGCTCAGTGAAAAAGAAGAGTTTTATACTAAAATCATTAGACAACATCTGTACTCCCAACTGATGGAATTCCCTTTGTTTTCATTGCTATGCAATTTTACAATTTACTTGGGCCTGATGAATATATATATATAGAGAGAGAGAGTTTGCCAAAGATCCCTGGTTCGGTTCCAGATGGGGACAGAAGCCCGTCTCACCATGGAGGGTTTGTGTCAGGAAGGATATCTGGAGTTAAACCTCTGCCAAATTATCAATGCGGATTAATCTGCTGTGGTGACCCCTTGGAGAAAATCCAACAGAACAGCTGAAGGTGTATGTTACCTCCTACCTTTTCTCTTGGTGCAGTGGTAGACCTGCTGCTGTTGACTGGACTGCAGGTGTGGATGAGGCAGGGTGTAGTGCGTGGGTGGAGCACTCAACAGCTCCTGAGGACTGCTGCTATTCAAGCCATTCTCACAGCTATAAGGAGATTCAACCGCCTCAGGGGAGCCCCTCAGACCACGACTCTCCCCACTGAAGGGACTGCCAGTAGAACAGGCTCTCTGACGGACAGTACTGCGAGGAACCACTGGGTAGTCCTTACTGAAAATGGCAGGAGAGCAGGATTATAGCAGAAGCAAAAGTTTACCACCGATGTCATTATGGCCACAGGAACACTGCACAGAAGTGCTTTTCCAAAATCTGTACAGGTATTATTTTTTATTAAAAATTCTGCTTGGTTGAATTCTTGAATTCTTTCCCCCCTTTTCCTTCAAGTCTACTTAGATATTCTCCATCCTTTCAGCTCTGATCTCTTTCTGTGCACACTGCCCTCTTGATGAACTCTGTGATATGCAGGAGACAGCGGGCCACATCTCCCTGACTCTTGCTAAGAGAGTGACACTCACGCACACACACACACACACACACACACACACACATACACATGCACACACATAGTGCTGTTGTGAGATAATTCACCATTCTAAAAATAAACATCTATCCCTGTCACTTCAGATAGAATCTTCTTTCCTCTCCTCTCCTCTTTTCTTCTCTCCTCTCCTCTCCTCTCCTCTCCACAGCAGCGCACTAAAAAGAGGGGTACTGTATTTAATGCTGCTCTACCGCCTCCCACTCCACCCTTGTCATTCCCCAACCTCCCTTCAGTGGCAGCCTCTCCCATTGGCTTACAAAAACCTCTAAACTGCCTGCCACAACACCACTTGAATAGAGATTAGTTCAGCACGCAAACAGACACAATGTAGGGCTGTCAGCTGATCAGCAGTGACAGCCTAATAGACCAGCAGCAACATGATATCATGTACTTATCAATGCAGTGCAGGAACTGACGCTTGGTGTGCATTGTGTTGCATGTTCAGGACAAGGTTTCAGGCTGAGATCAACCTTCAGGTGACAATGGCTCACAACGCTTTATACCACTTGGCTCCACTCACCGACAGACTCATGTCTTAGACCATATGTACCCCATCATAACAACCTTCCCCCTGGCTGACGGAGGGAGAGAGAGGAGAATAGAAATTGTTTCCTACAAAAGCTCACAAGCACAGACACCAAAAACACAAGCGTATTAACAAAGCAGTACTCACCCTTGTAGCTTGGCCATGCGATGTAGCTCATTGTCGTCGCTGCCTCTGAAGCCCTTAGCAAAAGGATTATTCTCTATCTTCAGCTGTGTAATCTGACGACAAAGTATACACAATCTTTTACTCAGACTAGAGCACAACACCACAGCATGTGCACAGATACACAGCTTCATGCAAACACACACACACACACACACACACACACACACACACACACACACACACACACACACACACACACACACACACACACACATTCACAAAAAT
>VUQH01034941.1:0-20217 GCA_015106775.1 Etroplus canarensis
GACGTCTTTGAAAAGTCCTGTAGGGATGGGATCTAATAGGCATGTTGATGGTTTGGAGGAAGTAATTAGTGACGTTAGTTCAGGGAGATCAACCGGAGAGAAGCAGCCCAAACCAGCATTAGCAGTTGAAGCCACCACATATAATGGCACATCCAAGGGTAAACTACAAATAATTTTTTCCCTAATGGACAAAATTTTATTTGTAAAGAAATTCATGAAGTCATCACTCCTAAGACTTACGGGAATACATGGCTCGACAGAGGTCTGACTCTTTGTCAGCCTGGCTACAGTGCTGAAAAGAAACCAGGGGTTATTCCTATTCTCTTCTATCAAAGACGAATAGTAAGATGTCCTAGCTTTATGGAGGGCTTTTTTATAGATTAACAGACTATTTCTCCAGGCCAGATGAACGTGTTCTAAATTAGTGGAACGCCTTCATCACTTAAAGCTACTCTAAGGGAGGCAAAAAAAAAAAACATGGAGCTGGAAATTAACATAATAGATCCTCTTTAAAACTATAAGACATGGCGTTGCAAGCTGCCCGTGGCTTTATAGACCCATCTAACAACCCCTCAAGAGAGTCCCAAACCCCTTGTTGGGAACCACAGTTAAAGCCATACTGAGGTTTTTACCTTTGATGTGAGCGTAGGTCGCCATGCTGTTACTGAGCAGCTCCATGTCTTTCTTAATGGGTTCCATCTTGGTTCACTGTGGGTTCAAACATCCACCATCTCCTTTTACACGTTTACCTCCTGGACAACCCGAGGCAGTTCCTGCAAGGAAAACACATGCAGACACTTTGTTTATGTAATCTCTAGTAAAAAACAAACACATGCATTCAAAGCCTGAGTTCATGCCAAAAGTGCAGAAGGACTGAAAAAGGCATTCCTTCAAGGCACCATCCATCATTCCTCTGATCTAAATGAGTGTCAGAGGTCAGGCGACATTGTGTTCCTCTGATGACACTCAGGCCCGGAATGAGGATTGCAATGTGAGGTCCGCTGAGACTTACAGGGATGTTTACATTCATGACGAAGCTCCTTTCCGGCTTCAAGTTTTTATTTTTTTCCACAGAAAAAGTGACACGTCATATTTCACAAGTTCACCCTAAGAAACTCCTCCTCATGTGACAGAAGACTGGGAGGAAATGAAAGAGTTGGGTTCTTCCAAATGCAGCCATCAATTTGTAATTTCTGTCTCCTCTCCAAAACAAGAGTGGAAAGGAGTTTTGTTTGTGCTGCACAGAACGTCTTACTTTGTGAAAACACACCCCTATAGCTAAGGTTTTGTAAGTAATTCATTTTTTATTCCATGTTTACATACAGTAAGAACTAATGGGAACTATTTCTACATTGGCAGCTTGTTAAAATTTTTTGGTAGGTGTTCTACCTACATATAACTATTGGTTACATTTTCATTAAGTCTGCAGAAAAAGTAGATTTTAGTAAATTAATCAAGTATTTTTAGACTCTAAAAGCTTGATTTCTGACAGTTTTTTGTACTCTTGGATCTATATATCGGTATTAAGAGGGGATATCCCTAATATGGTTATCGCTGGCATAGAGACCTCACCCATCTGCTAGGTGGAGATAAAATGACTTATTTCAGACAGAGGATGAACATAAGTCCCAGAAGAATATATATATATATTCTCGCCTCGTCTCGCCCACCCCATCAGGAAAATGGAGATGAAAGATGGTGAACTATGCCTGGGCACGGTGAAGCCAGAGGAAACTCTGGTGCAGGCCCGTAGCGGTCTTGATGTGCAAATTGGTCATCCGACCTGGGTTTCGGGGTGAAAGACTAATCGAACCATTTAGATGCTGGTTCCCTCCAAGGTTTCCCTCAGGATAGCTGGTGCTCAAGTCTCGCAATTTTATCTGGTAAAGCGAATGTTCACAGGTCTTGGGGCTGAAATAATCTCAACCCATTCTCAAACTTTAAATGGGTAAGAAGCCCGGCTCGCTGGCTTGGAGCCAGGTGTGGAATGCGAGCCGCCCGGTGGAGCACTTTGGTGTGTGTGTATGTGTATATATATATATATATATATATATGGAAATTAAAATTATCAACCTACAGAAGGCTGAAATCAAAGGGAAAAATGATGTGGCAGGCTAGTCCATTTTGCTGAAATTACAGTGTAGCAACTCAACAGTACGTGCTTGTATGCTCTCAGTGAGAGGATGGATGGTGTCCTGAGGGACCTCCTCTCAGATCTGGACAAAGGCATCACTGAGCTCCTGGATGGTGGCATCAGATGGACTGAAACATAGCATCCCAAAGGTGTTGTACATGATTTAGGTTAGGCAAGTGTGGGGGCAGTCAGTGGTATCCATTCCTTTATCCTCCATAAACTGTCTGCATTCTCTCACCACATGAGAACCAGGAGAAACCCAGGACTCACTGAACCAGCGTAGGGTATGACAGTGGGTCCAAGGATTTATGTGATATATAATGGCAGTCAGGGTGCCATTGCCTAGCATGTAGAGGTCTGTGGGTCCCTCCATGGACATGCCTCCCCAGAACATCACTGGCCCACCACCAAATCAGTCATGCTGAACGATGTTACAGGCAGCACAATGTTCTCCACAGCCTCTTCAACCCTTTCATGTCTGTCATGTGTTCAGGGTGAACCTGCTCTCATCTACGAAAAGCACAGGGTGCCAGTGGCAGACCTGCCAATTCACGGTGCTTGACAGTGAGCACAGGGCCCACTAGAGGACGTCGGGCCCTCAGGCCACCCTCATGGAGTCGGTTTCTGATTGTTTGGTCAGAGACATTCACACCAGTGGTCTGCTGGAGGTCATTTTGTAGGGCTCGGGCAGTGCTCATCCTGTTCCTCCTTGCATGAAAGAGCAGGTACTGGTCCTGCTGATGGGTTAAAAAAATTCTAAGGCCCAGTCCAACTCTCCTAGGGTAATTACCTGTTTTCTGGAATCTCCTCCATGCACTTGAGACTGTGCTGGGGGACACCGCATACCTTCTGGAAATAACACATATTGACGTGCCATCCTGGAGGAGTTGGACTCCCTGTGAAACTGTAGGGTCCAGGCATCACCTCATGCTACCAGTAGGGAAAAAAATGTCAGTGGTTTCCACCTGTAAAACCACTGCTGTTTTGTGGTGTCATCCTATTGTTGCCCCTCTATTGCACCTGTTGTGGATTTCATTAACACCAAAGCAGCTGAAACTGACTAACAACCCCCTCTGCTTCTTAACTGACCAGATCAATATCCCAGAAGTTTAATTAACTTGATGCTATAGTCTGATTAAGAGGTGTTCCTTAAATTTTTTGCGCACTAACACAGTTGCATTGTTTTGTGCTGGTTACTCTGAAGGAGGAGGTTTGGAACTCTATCATTATTGAGTCAGCAGACGCACTATGCACCTCAGCATATATGCTGAGTAACCAGCACAAAAAACAGTGCACTGTTTAAGTAGACCAATACTTTTGTCCATATGGCGTATCAGTAGTCATGTCAGTGTGCTGTTAACAGACTCAGGAAGTAGAGGAGCTGCTTACAGCTGCAAAAACTTAAAACTAATTGTTGGGGCAGGGCGGGGTTAAACTGCCCCAGGAACATCTCAAACAACAACCAAAAACATAGCAGATAATTCTTCTCCCAGCTTTCTCTGGGACAAACATGTTGATCTCTGTTAGGAAGGTCGAAATTTTATACATGTGCAATTTACAGTTAGTATGTTGATTTACTTGATTAACTCAGCTCAAAGTACACTTGAGTTAGGTGTTCTGCCATAAACTAAACATTGCTCATTTTAATTTAAATTTAAGAGAATAATACGTTTTTCAAAAAATAGTCCTAAGGAGGGGGATGGATGTCTGCACCATGCTTCAGCATAGTTATAGACTTTTCACCTAAAAATAGAGTGTTAATGCTTAAGTCCACAAAATGTAGGAATATCTGTGCTAAAATCAAATCTGTAGATTTCCCCATTTCTCACACCTCATGGGAACTATTTTTTACAGAAAAAAACATTCAACATTTTCTTCTGTTATTTGAGTGACCTGACCCTTTAAGAGAGTGAGCGAGTTATACTAAGCTGAAGTGGATGGATTTGATCTGGATCCCGGATGCTCCCACGGTTACAGTAATGCTTGATGTAAACATGATGACTGATATTTCCCACCCCCTAACATTCCCTGTCATTACAACAATAATATGCGTGGGAGCTGAATGTTTTTCTTTCTGCTGCTTTCTCTCCGGGGAGGACGAAACTGTGCCCTGTGTCAGTGCCACTGGGGGGCTTGGGTCTCTCTCCCACCCTGATCTTTATCCCAGCGACTCTTGGCAGACCCTGTATGCTCTCAAAGGCTTTCTTTTGATTTGTTTCAGGGCAAATTACAGTCGTAGTTGCTTTGTGGCTGACTCAGAGTCCACTGACTCATGGGAACTGGTGGGTCTCAACTAACTCTGCCTTCTGTTCAGGATTTAACCAAAGAAGAAGCGTGACTCCATCTGCACCCTCAATTTGCTGCCCTCAGACCTTAACAACATAAGTGAGCAATTTAGTTCTCAGTTCAGCTCAACTCAAACAATGCTCATTTTAGATAATTAAAGGCTGGCTTTACACCCAGTACTTTTACATGGTTTATCAGGCTTCTAGTGTTTCATACTGCACATATCATCTTATTCTAAAGTCATTCTTTCCCTTAATTTGCATCATTTAA
Organism: Etroplus canarensis; assembly: GCA_015106775.1. NCBI lineage: Eukaryota > Metazoa > Chordata > Actinopteri > Cichliformes > Cichlidae > Etroplus > Etroplus canarensis. The sequence continues at coordinate 4,691 of VUQH01034941.1, forward strand.
GAAGTCATTTCAACATTTTTTTATATCATTGTTTTCTTGCAGATAATTGATGAGAAGACTAATACCACTCGAATGTCTCTATGCTGAATACACCATATGGGCAAAAGCCCTGGGCCAGACCTCTTAACCACTGAATTCAGGTGTTTCATTCATTCCCATTGCCACAGTTATAAAATCAAGCACTTGGCCATGCAGTCTGCCTTTCATTTGTGAAAGAATGGGTTGTTGTAAACAGCTCACTGAATTCCAGTGTGGTACTGTGATGGAGTGTCCCTATTGTTGGTGAAATGTCTTCTCTTCTAGATATTCTATCATCAGCTATAAGTGGTATCACTGCTAAAAGGAAGCTTTTAGAGACCACAGCAACTCAACCACAAAGTGGCAGACCATGTAAAGTTATAAAGCAGGGTCAAGGAGCGGTGAGGCACACAGTGCTTAAAAGTCAGTAACTGCAGAGTTCCAAACCTCCTCTGTCATTCATTTGGTCATTGGCAGGAGAACATTGCCTGCCTGGTTGCACTGTGCCAATTGTAAAATTTGGTGGAGGAGGGAAAATGTTATAGGGTTGTTTTTTGGTCAGCCTGGGGGGGGCAGTTTAGAAAACTTTTTTGTTCCACGTGACTCTGCCCCAGTGCACAAACTGAGGCCAATAAGAGAATGTTCCGATGAGTGTCATGTGGAATAACTTGATTGGCCCGCACAAACCCTGACTTCAACCCCAATCTAACACCTGTGGGATGAATATGGAACAAAGGGCTGTGGCTTTAGAATCAGAGGTCATAAAAGTTCCTATAGGTGCAGTGTGTCAGGGGCATAGTACTTCTGTTCATATAATGTATATCCTGTTGCTTCAATCAGGTAAAAACACCTAAGAATAAAAATGAGAGTTTTGTAGTTTATGTACCAGATTATTTCTGGGGTGAAATATTTTTAACGTTTTGAAAGCAGTGTGTGCAACTCTTGGCAAGAAGGAAAATAAGTGTATTTTGCCAGCAACCTCATTTTACTTACAGAAAGCATATATAGCATCTTTACACAGACCACTTTAATTGCAAAATTCAATGTAATTTTTCTTAACTCTAATGCAGGAGCCTATCTTACATGTTTAAAGCTCCTGATCCAGACAATATGTTGTTTCTCTTCTCATGTATTTTAAGAAAGTAACATTTTGGGGGCTTAATTATACAGAGAAATGACCCAATCACCACTTAAAGAGGCACGCTCTTGTTCTGTTTTCTCAATTCCAGACTGAAATGGTGCATAAATATTTTTTCTGCACAGCTCCACAGAGCACCATGAGTGGCAGTTTGTGGTGAGCTGGAAGCACAACACAAATGCCAGAGGGAGACAAATGTCCATTTTATGCAGCCGCAGTCTTTGGCAGACAGATTTAACACCTAACATTTCCAGACAAGTCCAATAACCTCTAAGCTGAACTACACACAAGCAAAGCCCAGCAGCTGCGGCTGTTTATGTGAAACCCCATAAAATGCACTCCCGCTCAACCCTCCCACACTTCCTGCTTAGATAATCCCGTTTAAGTCAGAAGGGGAAACCCGAAACTGCTGAAAATGAGACTTTTTATTACAGTTGTCAATGCTGCTTCCAACAAATGCCTGTACTCTCAGAGGGGGAGCTGCTGTTATAAACACTTACAGAAAATGAGATTAGGCAGGGTGACTGCATATTCAATATGTTAATTTTGGGCATGTTGTAGCTCTTCCACGTTGAAAAACTTTAACTGTCTGCAGTACTGTAAATAAAGTGAAGGCTCTACTTTATTATTGCCTCACAGCGGAGCAGAGGTCAAGAAGATCTGAATCTCTCTGCAAAGATAAATTAAAATGAATAAATGTACTCACCTTGCTCATGAACAGGTTGACCAGCACACTGCAAAAACAAAGAAGTTAGATCCAAGTTTGGACCTGGTCACTTAGATAAGATTCCCATCATCAGCCAGGAAGAAAAGCAGCAGCAAGAGGTCGTCGGTCACTCGGCGTACGTGACAGCAGAGCTGACACTGCTGGACTGAAGACTGAGCAGCCCTCCGCTGTGATTCACTCCCTCTCATCCCTCAGAGGGAGGAGGACCAGTCAGTAGTGGTCCAGACTGCTTAGAAGGAGGTGTTTCCTTTTCCTGAGATAAGTGCATGTATCACTGGCATCTAGCTTCAAAATAAAGGCCCCCAAACCCCGCTATAGCCTTTTATTTTAACTTCTGCTCTTTTGTGTCTTCTATAGGTATGAACCACTCTTCTGACCAGAGGGAGGTGATCTCTCTCCTGCTGGCTGCCCAACACTGAGGTCTGTTCACAGTTAAAAGCAGGAGGGTGGAACAGGAAATAGCTAGGCGGCTGCCATGGGCACAGGGCCGCAGTAATGTGGGGGCTTGTGGATTAATTGAGCTCTTTGTATTTTAATCTCCGCCTCAAGGGGAGTAAAAACAGCTCAGCAGTGTAGTTTGTGGCACAGACCAGCAGAAGCTGAGATGGACAGATAAATAGATCGATACTTTAGTCTCCCCACGGGGATATCTGACTGCGTTGGGCATACAACACTGGTAGATATACAACCCTGATTCCAAAAAACGCTGAGTAAGAGATGAATAAAAACACAATGCACTGATTTGCAGCTCCCATAAACCAATATTTTATTCACAAAAAAAAGAATAGAAAAAACATATCAAATGTTGAAAGTGAAACATTTCACTAGTTAATGAACAATAATAGCTCATCTTGAATTTGATGGCAGCAACATGTCTCAAAAAGTTGGGACAGAGCGATGTTTACCACTGTGTAGCATCCCTTCAGTCTGTAAATACCTGTGAACTGAGGAGACCAGCTGCTGGACCTTTGGAAGAGAAATGTCGCATTCTTGTCTAATATATTTCAACAGTCCTGGGTCTTCCATGGTGGTATCTTGCACTTCATGATGCGCCAAATGTTTTCATTTGGTAAAGGTCTGGTCTGAAGGCAGGCCAGTCCAGCACACAGACTCTTCTACTATAAACCCATGTTGTTGTAAAAGCTGCAGTATGCGGTTTAGCACTGTCTTGCTGAAATATACAAAGCCTTCACTGAAAAAGACATTGTCCAGAGGGGAGCATATGTAGCTCTAAAACTAGTATATACACCTTCCAGCAGTGATGATGTCTTTCCAGATGTGCAGGCTGCCAGTACCACAGGCGTGAAGGCTAAACTTTTGGCTCATAGGGGTTACTTGCACATACACTGATCTGATTATTTGAAACTTTGACCATATATAATTAAAATCACAATTATTTTGGGTAATATTGAGATTACAATTACTCAACAAAATTACTCAGATTTTGGAAGGGGAGGGGATTTCTTTGAGTTTTAAAGGAAATCCAACTGAAAAATCTAAATAAAAACGTGTAGTGAACTGAAAATGACACTGGCTGGTGGGGAGTGAATTTGGATGTTAAAGGGTAAAATTAAAGGAAAGGAGATGAGCTGAAATCTTGTCTAATTATCAGTGCAAGCCAAAATTACCACTGGAATTAAAATGCGATTAAATGCACTAAACTGCCTATAATATGAGCATTCACTGGAAAACAATACATGACAAAAAAAATAAGAAAAAACAACATAGGCCCCCTTTAAAAACTAAGTCCATTCTTCTACAGACAGACAACAGCTATGAAAGCAAGACTTTTCTTTTACTGTTATATTTCCTGTAACACTAACCCAGACTCTTATATTGCAAAAGAATTGTTTATGCGGTTGTAAAGTGCTATTCTGAGTTTAGTGAGTGTTCATGTGGCACTCGCTGGTGTTTTTAGCACAGCAGTAAGTAGTTATTATGTGGCTGCTGTCTTTCAGATGCTCTCAGGGTTGGTCAAGAGAAAAATATGTCCCTAAAAACATGCTGAGGCCACAGCCAAAACAATGATCCAACTGCTGAGGGACATTCCTGTGTGCATATTCCTCCTAATTTAATGGACTCTCTAACGGCTGGTGAACCTCCACCCTTTTTATCCACAGTGCAGGGTTTATTTGCTCCAGCCGCCTGTGTTATGTCAAGCCTGTCCTCTTCCTGACGCTGTTCAGGAATAACATAGCCCTTTGCAAATTCCTCAAATTTCCAGTCCCATCTGTGCATCGGGAGAACACTAAGCAAAACACTCTCTTCCTTTCACTTGCTAAAACAGAGTGGATGCCACTCCACACCAATCACAGCAGAGAGTGACAACTAACTGATGCAGAGGTGTTTGGGCTGGCTTGTTTTTCCCCCTCCAGTGACTAATGTTTTCCTGCAGACGAGCAGTTATTATGTTTGGGGTGTTTTCACAGATAGACAGATGGGCTTTGTGATGCTCGTTACTCAACAGCAATTGCATTGACCCTGTGAACCACACCCGCATGCACTGCCACTGTAATCTGTACCATTTAATTCTCATAAAGTAGTGCAGGAGCAGTGAAATTGGGGATAATTAAATATATCAAAGTATGTTATGTCTAACATACTGTGAGACAGCAGTTCCCAAAATGGCATGCCTAGAGAATTTTTTGACAGCCATATCTTAATATTGCAACAGCACAAGAAACAATGACTGAATAGTTAATTTAAAAACTCTTCTGCCAAAGGAAACCACAGTCCTTTTGGGCAGTTACTGGGTGGGGAGGATTATTAGAGCATGACACATCAAAGGCTCTGAGTGACAGTGAAGTGGTTAAAACAGTAAGCGGGATAATGGATTGTTTCATTGTGGGGAGCTGACCATGACTGTGGGAGAAGTTAACTCATGCTAACATGATGCCAGGAGAGCTGGGACACCAAACATCCCTGTGGAGTAAAACCTAATTAAAAAAAAAAAAGAGCACTGGCCAACTGAACCAAGCTGCAACCTCAGGGGCTGAACAGAAAAGCCAACGCAGTTCCTCTAGTGGCCACTCGAGGCTGACTTCAAAGCAGTCAACCCCCATAGACTCCCATGTTAAAATGTCCAACTTTACAGCATTAAAAAGCAAATTTACAGCCCGTTATGAAAACAGTTTTGGGCCTATGTGGATAATTCACCCTTCATAAGAACTCTGAGGAGGAGGATTCTTTATATCTTATCCACTGAATAAGTTGGAGCGTGGCTGCTTTGATTAGTGCAGCTGATCTGTGTCTGCTAGACCTCATCTTCACTCATCTAAGTACTCTTGTTTGTGCCTTTTACAGCATTTTTATTTGAACTATCTGACTAATATTATAGCTTACTGCGTGGCACAGGCCAACAGTTTTTAACATAGACCATATAAAAGATGTACATAGGCACCGTGATGTCACCCATTGGTTTCTGAAGTCCTGTTATAAAGCCTCAAGTTGAAGGTTTGTTGTTTGTTGTCATCTTGGTGTTCTGAAATTAGATGTGAGAAGCGAGGGACAGCTCTGACTGTGAAACCGCATGCTCATTGGTTAACGACTTGTCAATCACAAGCATTAGTCATTGAGCACCAGAGGATAATCCTCTGGTCTAGACTTAGACTCTTCTTTGACTGAGTCCATAAACTCATTAGGAAAGTGTTGGCTCAGGTCAGAGCAGGTTTTTCGCTTTTTGTAACCACAGGTATCACCCTCTGGTGTCCATGAAATAGACTGCACGTTTAAGGTACTTCAGTGTTGACTGCACTTTTTAGACCCAGAAGGTGCGTCCATCTTTAATACCGTCTATGGTTTTGGTGAGAGTAATTTTAGAATTTTATTAGTCTGTTACTTTGCTGTCTGTGTCGCACCATACACTTTATGGATGCAGCTTGCTAACCAGGCTTACTAGTGGTAGCTGATAACTTAACACTCCACTCTCTAATCTAAAAATTAACTTCTCACTCAAAAAACCCCAAAAGTGGTAGTGGCAAAACACCGAGGCTTTAAAATGCAAAGTCCAGAAACCGGTGGGTGACATCATGGTGGCTACGACCAGCTTTTATACTGTATATAGTCTATGCTCAGAACTGTGAGTGTTATGATGAAGTGGGGGCACAAAAAAATTTCAGGTTCATACCAGGTCCAGATACTGTAAATGGGCAGTCAAAAATGTAATCAAAAGAAGAGAGTATGTGTACAAAAAGGTTCTTTTGCACTAATATAAGTAGCAGGTTAGCTAGGTGTTTTCCATAGTGTAGTGGTTTACATGTTTACCTCACATGTGAAAGGTCCCTGGTTTGAGACAAGGAGGAGACAAAACCAGCTCTAGGAGTCACAAGCCAATGTATTCCTAGTGCAGTCCCAAGTCCAGATAAACAGGAGGGTTGCATAAGAAAGGGCATCTGGCAGAAAATTTATGCCAAAAGACTTGAAAAAGCTAAAAGTACTAATCATGGTAACTTTGGCATCTTCCACTAACAGATGAATCCACATTTGTGATTTGGTGTAAATTTTTCATGCTAGATGCCCTTCCTGACACAACCCTCCCTTGATCGGAACTTCTTACTCCTCCTGGTTGTCAACAAAGGACTGTTTGCTTGTGAGACAAATGTGTAAACCACTACACTATGGAGAACTCCTGAAATATGAGTAGAAGTTGTACCCTTAAATTTGTTCTCTCGCTATTGTGCGTTTTAATCACAAAAAGTGACTGCTTTAAGATATTCTTCATATTTTACTTTTGAATATACAGTGGGATCTAAAAGTCTGAAACCAAAATGAAAATGTGTCACGTCTTTCATGCAAACCTGGAGATAATCAGTTCGCTTTAGGATGTAGAAACATTTGAAGAATAAACCTTAAGATTCTGCACTGTTGCTAAGTCGTTTATGTTAAGTCCTTTGTAAAAAAGACCCAGTTTCTTTGAGATGTATAATTATCCTAAAGATGCATTCAGATGATGCTCAGGAGGATTTGATTGACTCATCCGAGATTTTACTAAGTAAATATACCTACAGTCATTGTTGGTGTCAAAAACAGCTGAGCATAAAGAGAATTACGGACTTATTTGCAAGAAAGTGGAACGCATAGAAACAAGTGAGGGTATCATATCACAAGTAAAAATCCCCAAATTCTGTGGTTCCAGCTTCAAAAATGCTAACATTGCAAGTAGACTCTGAATCTCAGGGTTTGTTTGGGTTAAAAAGAGACGTGAAAAAGCTTCGTTGGGTTTTGTAAAAAAAACAATTTTGTGTTTTTTTAAAGGAATCAATTAATCAAAAAAATAATCTTGGCATTTATTAAAAAGGAATAGTTAGGGAGTTTATGTATCAGCTGCAAAATACTCAAACATTCTGTGTTTGTGATCCTTAAAACAAATCAAAGCCAGACTGTGACCCTTCATCAATGGCTGCAGTTCAACCAAACAGATTTTCTTCATTCTCTGATTGTTTTTTTTCAAAGTTTCAAAGGCATTAAGACTTTAAGTTTTTAGAACTTTATAACAAAATTGGAGGAAAGCATAATTTTATCTTAATGTACCTGAAGTCTCTTTTGCGTTCTTGTCTCCTGTCACTTTGTGGCTCCTTAGACTGTGAACTGCTGGTCTAGACTGGTGCTTGTCCTCAAACCTCTACACAGCATAAGCAGTTACTTTTCTTAAATAAAAGCAAAAAAAAAAACTCAAGTTATTTAGTTTTCTTGGCAAACTCTTTCCTGCCTCCACTTTCCTTGGAAAAGTTGCGGATGCGGTGAATCTTGGCCAGCTGGCTCTCTATGGTCTTCATTATGTCCATGTGGTCGGGGATGTGGACGTAGCGGACATTCCTGCCGGTGATGAACAGGTCTTCCAGCTGGGTAACCTGACCCTGCCAGTTCCGGTACAGCACATCCTTCAGGCGTATGTTCATAAAGGCATCTACGTTGACCACGCGGCCACGTGCTGTGCTCTCATTTTTCATGTCCACCGTGGTCACCTCTCCATGCAGGCCCTGCAGTAGGATCACCATGCTGTTCTCTGCAATTGTCCGCTCCCGAACAGAGTTGACCACTTCAGTCAGCCCCAGGTCTGACGACTGAGACTCAGCCCCCTTGGACTCCATAGATTCCGAGACACCTGCATGCAAATGATCAATACTTTAGATCACTTTGGATTAGTGTGTCATATAGCTTTGGTGTCGTTTCCATGCTTTACTGATTCTGGTCCTGTAGCCAATGAAGCAAAACTGAACAGAAAGAAGAAACTGAAAATTTTCTAAGAGCAGAAAATTCTGCAATAAATAGTAAAAAGCTTCAAAACTTGTTTTATTTGTTCACTTTGTGGTTAGAATATTAGAAGGAGAAAATACAGACACATGATTATTATTTAATCAGACCCTGCGCTTACATCAGACAACGCCCATGTGCTGCAGTTGATTTATCTCATCTCTCACACACCCACACCTGTGTTTAATAAAGGTCAGACTGCTGTCGAATAGCCCAAAACATTCCCTCCCATGTTCTTTCACCCATGTTCTTTCACACACACACACACACACACACACACACACACACACACACACACATATAAGTTGTCAGTTATGTTGATTGTTCATCACTAGCATGAAATGCAGCACTATGAATTATGGAATGGTATTACCTCCTCTCCTTTCATCAAGGATTTTCCATTGCATCCTCTGCTAAAGGAGGTATTAAAGGAAACACAAAGGCACCTTTCCCAATTATTCAGAGAATTTAACCAGCTCTTATTTTGGCTGCCATGCAGATACTTCTGGGTCATTCCTCTAAGTTAAGAACCTTCCTAAAATGATCATTCAACCGCATTCAGAGTTGTTCACCGTTTCAAAATAAAATAAAAAATAGAGGTGAAACAGATTTATAAGTGGCCATGGGTAAATGTTGTTACTCATTATTCTTAAACATAAGATTGTAATGAAAGTTGACCAAAAAATTTGAATCAAAAAAGTTGTCTGACTTTTTTGCTGCTGAAGACCTGGGCTATGAGATCATTCAAATTTTCAGTTTCAATGACAATTATTAGAACAATTTTAGTTCATTTTATATTTATTTTTTCAGTTAGACTGTGATGTTTGCAAACTGCATTGTAGTGAAAGTAGAGAGTGAATGGAAGAGAGCCCGGAGGGATGAAGTATACACTGGAGAGTGAAGATAGTGGAATGGCGAAGATGCAAGGAGTAGAGGTAGTGCAGGTGAATGAATTTAAATACTTAAGGTCAACCATCTAAAGCAATGGATTGTGCACAAAAGAGGTGAAGAAGAGAGTACAGGCAGGGTGGAGTGGTTGCAGGCAAGTGTCTGGGTGATTTGTGACAGAAGGATAGCAGCAAGAGTGAAAGAGAAGGTTAACAAGATGGTACAAAAGACCTGCTATGATGTCTGGAGGTGGAGCTGGAGGTGGCAGAGCTGAAGATGCTTAGATTGATGCTGGGAGTGAGCAGGGCTCTGTACTACAAAGCAAGTTCAACATACCCAGGATATCTTTTTGTTATCTGGGTTCACCTAACCTAACATTGGCAATCAGGACAAACAGTCACATGAAGGTGGTTATCAGCTTGATAAGTTAACTCAGGGTTATCGAGAGCATTCACATAAAAGGGGTACCACTGGCAGCATCTGACAAATCACAAACAAATAAGTCTACCGGCAGCAGTGACTGAGTTTACATAGGAAGATACAACTAAGATATTAGAAAAATATGAAGAGGTTTAAAACATAATACAGGCTGAAATCAATGCAATTGCTGTAGATACAACAGTGTTGTGAGTGTCTGTTACAGCAAAGTAATTGTACAACAGTATAGTAATAAAAGTGCTGTATGAATGTGTGCACGATGTAAGTGCTGTAAAAGATCTACTGTATTACTAGAGTTTAGTCTACTTGAAGCTAGGAACGAAAGACAGTAAGTGTGTAAGCTAAGAGAGTATCACAGCTCTGTCAGTAAGATATGAGAAAAGGTGATACACTGTGTTTTTTATTCCATTAACTGAATGTTTAGATGTGTGTAAGACAGTAGTTTTTACTCTTTCAGCAGGAACCCTGGTGCTGTTTAACAGTCTGAGAGTGAATAAAGAAAGAACATAAAAACTAAATTCAAATGCAGCTTTAGTTCATGTGCAAATTTGATTTAGACTTCAAATCAGGAAAACAAAAACAGGTCCCCTGTTTTAAGATCCTATATTAAGACTTATAAGCCAATAAAACTGTTGTAAAATTGTTTGCAGGCAGCGGGAATAAAATCTATAAAATGTGAGAATATGTATTTACTACTGATGCTCAATGACCATTGACACTATAAAGAAAATCTGAGACCCTCTTACTATCCAGAGTTCTGAGGGATCTTCCAAGATTAGTCATGCTATTTTCCTGAGAACTGAGTGGTCAGCAGGCAGTGATTTCAAACCTGTTTATCTCTAATTTAGAACTTAACACACTCCAGAGCAGGTTAAGTCTGCAGCAGCATGCTACTGCGGTGATATACCCCAGTAAGAAGTGAGCCACCTTCGTAGTACTGAAAATCCAGGGTTAACCACTGAAGTTACCCAGTACAGGGTTCAGGACGGACAGGATCAAAAATGAGTACATCAGAGGGACAGCTCAGACTGATAGGCAAGGCTGAGATGGTTTGGACATGTGCAGAGGAGGGAAAGTGGATATACCGGACAAAGGTTGTTGAGGATGGAGCTGCCAGGCAGGAGGAGAAGAGGAAGAGCACAGAGAAGATTCATGGATGTAGTGAAGGAGGACATGCAGGGGGTTGGTGTGACAGAGGAGGATGCAGCAACAGGGTGAGACAGCGGCTGATGATCCTCAGCAGGGAAACCAAAAACTGATTAGTTCTGGCCCTTATTCAGTGTCACTATGACTACGCTGGTACTACATGGTACTCTGGGTCATCTAAAAAGTTCAAGCAACTTTTACAAGTGTCCCAGAACAAAATTATTCGTTTCTTATTGGATGCACCGGTCAGAACCCATCTTGGTGCAAATGAATTTAAACGGGTTAATATGTTGCCAGTGGAATCCTGTACCACCCAACTCAAACTGAACCGTGTATTTAAAATCCCCAAAGTATTTATCTGACCAGTTCAGTTGGATTCAAAATTGACGTTCAGTCAATACAAGATCAAGTGCAAATTGTCTACAGATACCTCGAGTTGGTCCCTATGGTGCTGCATCGTTTACACTGGTATTAAATCCTGGACTGCACTTCCTGATAACATCAAGTGCATAAAAAATTTAGTTAGTTTTAATTCATCTGTAAAATCTTAAATCTTTTTAATCAAATGTCTATCCAGGAGAACAACATATTTTTTTATTATATTACTGGGCTTTTTGGTCTACACGTTTTTATTTTTATAGTAGCTATGATTGTTTTTGATTTGATTCAAGGACCACATTGGAAACAAGTGTTGTCTCACTTTTATGTGCTATCCTAGTTTTAATGTCATTCATATAATTACTGTATATGTTTTACATTATTTCCGGAATAAACAAACAAACAAACAAACAAACTGAGTGGAGACCCCTAATGTGAGCAGCTACATTTTAGGTGTTTGAATTTCGTGTTCAGCTAAGCCACAGTACAAACACAAAACAGCTAATACAGGTGATATAGCAGGGGATTCGGGTGCTATAATGTACACAGCAGCTAGCTCTGCAGAAAACCTGAAAGGTTACAAGCTCCATGTTGTGTCCGATACCGCAAAGTTCAGTGTTGTGTTAGCTTTAGCAGCAACACAGCGTTCAAACTGAGCCTGAATCACAAGCTTTCTCCTCCGCTCCCGTGTGGAACATTTACCTGAATCGGTTAAATACTTGTTTAATCTGAACTCGACCCACCGAGCCGCCGCAGACGAACACAAACCGTTTAAAGCCGCCAACAAGTCGGTTTTCCCGCATCGACACTGACGTAGGCTCGGCAGCGTCATGACGTTTCACCCGGCGTCCCATTTGCGTCAGTAGTGACGTTGTTTTTTAAAGACCCATGGATGGCTGCATCAGGAAGGGCATCCAGTGTAAAAACCTCTGCCAAATTATCAAAGCGGATTAATCGGCTGTGGCGACCCCTTGGGAAGAATACAAGGGAGCAGCTGGGGGTACATTCAATAGTTAAAACCTTTAAGTTAAAAATCTAGGACGATTGTACCCTTAACTTATTCAAACAGCACACATTTAAAGCACAAAACAAACTGGGGAAGAAAATTAAAGCACTAATATCGCTTTATTTCCATAGCAATGTGTCTGTAAGATCTAGTTCTATACAGGATAGGGCTGTACATGTTTGGGATGTGTTGTAAAGCAAGTGGCAGCCAGATAAAGACATAGCAAAGGCTCTCAGTTTACCTCGGAAGTCTTCATGAGGAAGTGTGTCTTTTATTAGAAAACCCTGGGGAGAATACAAGGGAGCAGCCCAAGGTACATTTCCTTCTCTTGTACACCAAGATCATATATGTAAACAGAACACAAATCACAAAAGATACACCACATACTTATGATGAAATAAGATAAATACATGCAAAACATTACATTTTTGAACATGTACATATAAGACATAAAGTATAAATTTATAAAATGATCTAATAATAGGGTAAAATAAAGTTATTTGGTGTAACCCAAAGAAATGCAGTTTAAACTGTAAAGTATTTTCCATACAAAATGCATGTTAGTATAATGTAATGCTTTTAAACTGTTTGAGATTAGATGATTTGTGCACCTCTGCTTGCCTCTATCACAAGATGGGAATGCACTGCACATCAGTTAATCCATATATTAATTTCTAAGTTATTCAAACGAGTCATTTTTACTCTCTAAAATGTCGTAAATGTCAGTTTCCCGCAATCCAGTGTTCTATCTTATAATGTCTTGCTTTCATTTTAAACAACCCAGATGCTGTTAATGTAATTTTAGTTTAATGTATGACACATTTGAGAGGTTGTAACCTCCATCTTAAAGGATTTTTCTTATTTAATTATCAAAATTATTGACAGTAATTTATTTGTTTATCAAATCCATTAAATCACTTCTTCCTGCATTGAGTGAATTCTTGATCTGTGATATTTCTTTATCTACCTACCATTTCCTGTCACTTCTTTTAAATAAAGATAAACTTCCTCCAAAATAATTAAATTGATCAAATGGCATGAATAACAAAAATATTACATATTGCCCTGCATCCCACTGAGATTTACCACCAATTTGGCTTTACAACATGTGAAAACACAAGCAAATACAATAATGTAAATACAAATAAATGCTTTTATTTGACATCAAATTTTGAATAAAAAATAAAACCTCAAACATAGCACATGCTTTAGTTTGTAGGCTGTTCTAAGTGCAAATTAATCATGGAAAACAACTTCTTTCTATTGTATGTGTCATAAACCTTGCTTTCTTGTGTACTGGCTCTATTTTACTTTAATCAACAAACAACTGAATACTACACATTTCAGATTAAAAAGAAGCTCACAGTCAAGATTACACAGTGAGGAATAAAATTCAAAGAATAAATGTAACTGAACCATAATGTCGCTGTATAATCACAGACTGAAAACAATCAGTGAAGTGTCAGACAAGATAAAAACAGTCAGAGGTCATCCATCATGGCCAGGAGCTCGTCTCCTTTGCTGCTGCTGTGATTTTCAGGCTTCTCTTCTTGTTCTGTGAACTGCCCAGCGATTCGTGCCAGCTCTGAAGCAGCCTCTTCATTCTAAATAAAACAAACCCAAACATGGCAGCTCATCACAGGTTCACACAGACTGCATGGACTTAATTTTGAATCAGTTAATGGGCAAGAGATATGACTCCTCCGCTGAAATCTATAAAATTATGCAAACAGCAAAGATGTATAGGTGAAAGTATAATTTTGAGGAGCTTAAAAAGCTTTTTGAAATTTTATTTTGTGCTTATTTTGACAGGTGATTATATACATGCAATTTTATTTTAATGTTCTGTTGACCATTTAAGTAAAAGTTAATTTGATTTTTTTCTTTTTCTTTCAGCTCACTCACAGTCATGGAGACGTCCCAACTCTTAATAAACATGCATGCATTAACATGCCCCATCATGCAACTTGTTATAATAAATGTGACTAAAAGACCAAGACTAAAGACATTTCCTGCATGTTTTTTATTTTTACATCACCGACCTGCATTGCTTGTATATTTATTACTCCATACAAGGACTCTTCATCTCCACCTGACGTTCCCCTGTGCAGAAAAAAAGGCCTTCATGAGTGAATTTATGCTAATTTAACAGCAGAGTATGAGAACAGAAAAGAAAAGCACTCACGCCTCCTCCTCCTCTTGATCTGTGGTAAACAGGTTGATCCGAAAACTCGATTCACTTCTGGGCTTATTCTCCGCCTTCATGCTGCCCATCAGACGAGCCAGCAAGTTCAGCTCCTCCTTGGCCAGCAGGTTGGGAGTGTTGTCTGCCTGCAGCATGATGGAGGTGCAGAGTGAGGTTGGACATGCGTAAACAAGGCTTCAAAGTGTGAGTATTGTGTAGACAAGATCAAAAAGGCAGTGAACTTTGTACATTGGTAACATGAGCGTTAATAATAACACAACAGCTTTATCTGCGTGTCCCAGCAAGCCATGGGTAATTTATAACATAATTAATGTCATTATGTATACCTACATTTAGCTGCAGAGACATGTTCATTTCAGTCATACTTGAAACCTGTGACGACTAACTTTTTTAACCACTTGGGAGCAGCAGAATCATAAATGTATTGCTGACCAGTCAACATGTTTTATGATGATAGGGAGATAATGTTACCAGACACTAATTCACAGGTGTTTCTAGGATTTTGTTAAAGGCAAAGGGGTTTAAGAATGAGAATGGAGTGGGAAATATTTAATAAACACATACAGAGCTGAAAATTGATGTAGAAAATGCATTACATGAAAAGTGGGGTGCACAACAGTTCAACATAATTTTGTGTTGGAAAACTGTTTTGAAATGTGGTGAAGTATTTAGACTCTTGACCAAAACAAAAGTTACAATCCTATTTTAGTAATAACACAAAAGTTTTAGCATGAATACATACAACCGCAATTCCAACAAGGTTGGGATGCTGCGTTAAATATCAGTAAAATCACAACACAATGATTTGCAAATCTCATAAAGCAATATTTTATTTTAAAAAGCATATCAAATTTTGAACTTGAGATATTTTAATAGTTCATGAAAAAATGCTGACTCATCTTGAATTTGATGGAAGCATAAAAAAGCTAAAAAAAAGTTGACACAGATCCATGTTTACCACTGTGTAGCTTCCCGTCTTCTTTTAACAACAGGGGAACTGGGAACTGAGGAGACCAGCTGCTGGACCTCTAGGAGAGAAACGTTGTCCCATTCTTATCTGATAAAGGATTCCAGTTGCTCAACAGTCCTGGGTCTTCTTTGTTGTACTTTATGTTTCATGATGCACCAAATGTTTTCGGTTGGTGAAAGGTGTGGATGCATGTAGGCCAGTCCATCTCCCAGATTCTTCTACTACTATGTCATGCTGTTGTAATAGCTGTATTATGCGGTTTAACATTGTCTTACTGAAATACGCAAGGCATCATCTGAATGGTAGCATATGTTGCTCTAAAACCCATATATACCCTTCAGCATTGGCAGTGCCTTTTCC
>VUQH01034947.1:0-11799 GCA_015106775.1 Etroplus canarensis
TTATTAGTCAAAATCTCCACAGTTGGGTTTGAGTATAATAGTCTGATCCACTTAAGAAATATTTCGCCTAATCCAAATCTTCGGAGCACTTCAAAAAGGTAGCTCCACTCAAATGTTTGGCAAGCATCTACTGATAACATTGCGTTATCTGTTGCATTATGCTTCTCGTGAAGTATGTTCAATAATCTCCTAACATTGTGATACCCTTGTCTTCTTTGCACAAACCCCTGTTGGTCATCATTAATCAGCAGAGGAAGATATTTATCCAATCTCCTTGAAAGCGCCTTACATAGTATTTTGGTGTCACATCCCATCAAGCTAATCGGTCTGTAAGATGAATATTCAGTTGGGGGTTTGTTTGGCTTTAAACAAAAGCTACTTTTAAAATATATTCACTCAATGTATGGCTGAAGGGTTTCAAGAATTTTCTATAGTTTAGTATAACACATTGCTAATTATATTTATTCTAAATGTGTCATTGACCCAGTGGACTCTTATTAGTGTTGCAACATTTTAGGATCTTTAGAGCAACTTGAGGTTTTGTGGAAATTTGGGTCAATATTTGGATGTAGGTTGAAAATGTATTTATATTTTACATGTTATTTAATGTCTGGGCCTCTGTTCACAAACAATAGATAACTTCTGGGGTGTCCCATTTAACAAAACACTATATTACATGGAATCATGATTGCATTTGTGTTTTGCATGATTTGTGAATTAACAATAAACCAAAACAACAGCAACAATAACAAAAACTAAGCAAAACTTTTTCATCTTCTTGGCTGTTCTACTCTACTGTTAGAGCTGATAAGAATGAGAAAAGGCAGGGTTAGTTGCAGAGGAACTTGTTCAGCAACAGACTGCTGCCACTGTCCTTCACCAGAGGGACTGAGGAAGTCTTTAGTCTTTAGGGCCATACAGGTCTTCAGTACATCACAGAAGAGGGGACGTTGACTTTTTAGCATGACTGTCTGCAAACCATCACTAAAACTCTAGATACTAGTTACATTAGTGCCATGCACATGCTGTCATGCAGTCGATGCACATGTAGTCTTTGTACTACCTACATTCTGAATCACCTTATGACATGATCTGTGTTTTGTGTTGTTTTTGTATTCTCCATTTTCATTTGTATTTGCTTTCTTTGTTTATTTCTGTATTCTAGTTGAGCCCCGCCTTGTTTTATTTCCATTATTGCGTTTCTGTTTAGTCGTACTCATTGAGCCTTTCTATGTTGCCTTTCAGTTCCCCAGTACTGTCCCTGCTTTGTTCTTGTCTATCGTCAAGTGTGCTGTTGTGTCATGTTCTGTTATGTTTTCTGTTCCTGTTTTATTTTGAAGCTGGTTCAGTCTTGTATTGAGTTTACTTCCTGCCCCTGATTGTTGTCACCTGTGTGCCTCTCCCTCCTGTTTCTCGTTTGCTCATTAGTCTGCATGTATTTATACTCTGTCTCTCTTCAGTTCAGTGTCGTGTCCTCAATGTTATTTGGTGGTTTTCCCAGCTATGAGGGAGTTTTGTTTCTGTTAAGTTTCCTTTTGGGCTGTTGCCCTGGACTTTGTAACCTTTGTTGGTAAATGGATTAATAAAGCCTTTTCTGTTAATCTGTCGGTCTCAAAGTCCTGCGTTTGGGTCCTCTCCACACTCTCTCCTGGCCATGATACCTTACACAGCACACAGTGCATACATCCCATAACAGGGACAGCTCTGTAATGCAAGCAATTTCCCCCTGCGATTCTGATTCTCTCTTTATTAAGTGATGTAAGACCATCATTTCATTATTGTAATTTCTCACAACCCTTTATTCTGTACAGTGCTATTCATGTGCCTGCTTATGTCTGTATTTGTTGGTATTTCATGTTTGATTTCATGTGTTTCAAAAGCTATTCAATGTTTGTTTCCTTCAGGAGTTGTTGCAATAGTGGTATCCTATTACAGTGCCATGACTGAATTCACTAAGCTATTTAGTGCAACCCATTCTTTCTTAAATGTTTGTAAAGGCAGACTGAATGCATACCTGTGGCAATGGGAAAGCATAACAAACCATAACAGCAGTATTAGTCTTGCCACAGTAAGTCTTGGCAAGGAGACATTTCTCAAAATGTTAAATTAATTCTTTATTGACTTGTAAATGATAAATGTAACATCTCAAATTGTCTTGCAAAATAAACTTTGTTCAAACTGTTATACAGACAGCACGGCTAAAATTCTCTATAAAATAAAGTAGAATAAAATAAAAAATCCCTCAATCAATCAAGACTGAGCAAGGAGAGCATTAATCAGAAAAGCAGCCAAGAGGCCCATGGTAACTCTGGAGGAGCTACAGAGATCTACAGCTTAAGTGGGAGAATCTGTCCACAGGACAGCTATTATTCATGCACTCCAAAAATCTGACTTTTATGGAAGAATGGCAAAAAGAAAGCCATAAGAAGTCCTGTTCACAGTTTTCCACAAGCCATGTAAGGACAAAGCAAACATGTCAAAGAAGTTGCTCTCGTCAGATGAGACCAAAACTGAATGTTTGACTTAATTGCAAAACACTATGTGCAGCAGAAAACTAACATTACACATAACCCTGAACACACCATCCCCACTGTGAAACATGGTGGTGGCAGCATCATGCTCTAGGGTTGCTTTTCTTCGGCAGAAACAGGGACACTGGTCAGAATTGATAAGTAGATGGATGGAGCCAAATACACGGCAATCTTATGAGAAAACCTCTAAGAGTCTGCAAAAGAGTTGATACTGTAGCAGAGGTTCACCTTCCGGCAGGACAACAACCCTAAACATACAGTCAAGCTACAGTGGAATGGTTCATTCATGAGTTAGAATGGCTCAGTCAAAATCCAAACTGAGAAATCTGTGGCAAGACTTTAAAATTGCTGTTCGGATTACTAGTCTCCATCCAATCTGACTAAGCTTGAGCTATTTTGCAAAGAATAATGTATGTCAATAAGATGCATTTATGTTAGTAGTTATAATGGGACAAAATGTGGAGAAGTTCAAAGGGTATGAATACTTTTGCAAGGCACTGCAAATACCACAGCATACCTGAGCATTGTTGATGACCATGTCCATCTCTCTATGACCTCTGTGTTCCCTTTCTCTGATGGTTACCTTTGCCAGGACACTGCAAAACAGTGCTGCACACATACAGCTCATATGATCTCAGACTGATTTACTGATCATAACAGTCAGTTTGATGTATTCAAATGCCCTCCACAGTCACCAGATCTCAATCCAACAGAGCACCTTTGCAATGTGTTGGAAAGGGAGAATCACACCATGATGGTGCTAGCCATCGTGTCATATCAATACTAAGTATACTCTCTGAGAATCAGTTCCAGTGCCTTGTTAAATCTGTGCCACAAAGACAAAAGGCAAGTCTGAAGGCAAAAGAGGATGTGACCCTGCCAATGAAATCTAACCAAGAAGATCTCAGTTGTCTGAATCAGATTGTTAGGGTAAGAGCATCAAAAATTCCCTGCTGTTGAAACTTCAAAAAAGCCTTACATAATACAACTTTCGTCAGACCTGTTGTTTGTCTTTACAGTTTACACATGCATGTGTATACTGGTTCAAAAGGGCCAGAACAATAACTATAAGTGACTTACATTTTCACACATAAGGAAGAAGTATCAAAAAGTGTAATTTAGAAATGGCATGAATACATATTCACTTTTAATCTGTGAACTATTTATTAGACTGTATGATGAGATATTATTCAGTGTCCCCGGTAGTGTAGTGGTTTGCACATTCGCCTTACAAATGAAAAGTCCCTGGGTTGATCCCAGGTGGGGACACAAGCCCCTCTCACCATGGAGGGTTGTGTCAGGAAGGACATCCGGCATACAACTTCTGCCAAATTACCAAAATGGATTACTCTGCTGTGGCGACCCTTTGGTGGAAAATACAAGGGAACAGCCGAAAGGTACATGATGAGACATAATTCAAACATGCAAACCATTATTGATTTTCTAATGTTTGCATGTTTCCCCAGAGAAGAGATAATATTTATCCCAACTAAGCAGTTTCTCAACTGCTGCTGGGAAATCATACATGCGGGAGGGTTTGGGAAGAGGGTGATAAGACAAGAAGAGGGTGTGTGTGAGAAGGGACGTTAGTGGATAAAAGGAGGATGCTGCAGGGCCACAGTCTACATTGCAGCAGAACAGGACAGGATAATGAGGAGGACTCTGCTGCTGCTGCTGGCCTCTCTGGCCCTTGCTTTGACTGATGGATCTGATTTGTAAGTAGATCTGTTGCACCTTTTACACCTTCTCAGTAAGTTTAAATTAATTCATAGGGGATAAAAAAGCTGTTTCAGTCAATTTTATTAGCTTGTATAGTAGCAGAATTATGTATTTTTTGCATGTGTAGATTCAAGTTTTTTATTTAAATAACAGGCATAGTTAGGCAGATTTTGAATGTGTAAAAAACAAAAACTACAACATCAAAAAACAGACGTTTTATTAATGAAGTCTGAGTATTTTTATACAATTAAAAAATCAGGGAAACACTTTCATCACAGTATAACTGTAAGTCAGTTTAACTTCAGGGATCCCAATATGCATATGAATAGCCTACTGGAGGTAATTTTGTAGGGCTCTGGCAGTGCTACCCTGTTTCTCCTTCCACAAAGGAGCAGTGCACCAAAGAAGTTAAATGGATTCACAGCAGCTTTAAGGGCAGGTGTGGCTCAAGAGGTACAGTAGACTGTCGTCTAACGAAAAGGCTGGAGGTTCGATCCGTGGCGCCTCCAGTCTACATGTCAAAGTGTCCTTGGGCAAGACATTGAACCCCAAACTGCTCCCTATGCTTCTGTTGGAGTATGAATATGTGTGGTAGTTAAATGTGCTTAAAGGCAAAGAATAAAGCACTGTTTGAATGCATGGGCGAATGAGGCTTGTAGTAAAACGTGCTTTGAGTGTTCTGCTAAAGTATAAAGGTGATATGTAAGTACCATTACATTTTACTGTTCCTAAATGGACTCACTGATGGACTGAAGTTTAACTGACTTTGTGTTACACTGTGATGATCACATGTTTCCTTAAGTTTTTTGCACAGTGTATTTCTCTGTATATTTCTTGAGAAGATACTGTTAGTCTCACTGTTGCAATAGTCATTTTACTTAAATTGCATAATGAGAAGCTGCAGCCAGGTTTGCAGTTTATGTCACATAAGTCAAGGTAATGTGATATTTAAAGTGATGCCAGGAAGTTGGTCTAAACAACATTCTCAGTTTGCACAGTGGTGCATTACGCCAGACAAAGCAAACAGACTCCCAAGGTATGATGAAAAGATTTATTGATCCACTTCTGGATTTAAATCAAGATAATTAATAGCTCACTCATTATGTGTAAAGTCCAGGCAACAGCTCAAAGCCAGCCTGAACTTACCTGAAAAAGCAACAGGACTGGTTAAATATTTAAATGGATTAAAACAACCAGTGTTTTAAATATGGGACCTCTTTATGTTGTACCTGAGCAGGATCCTCATTGTTTTGACAGAAAGAAAGAAAGAACGAAAGAAAGAACGAAAGAAAGAAAGAAAGAAAGAAAGAAAGAACGAAAGAAAGAGCTTCTAACATATTAAGATTTTAAAGATGAAGTGTATATTTTAAGCCAAACCATGATGTTCTTCTAAACTAAATGATATATAATTACTTGAATCAGATCTGATTGCAAGAAAAAACAAAAAAGAAAATAAAGTTGCCCAAATAATATACAAATAATACAAACAAGCAATGGGCTATTATCAGTATGAGACTGTGTTAAATAAGTCTTTTGAAAATGTAGCTGAGCTCACACTTTAGCAGATGGGTTCTAGGTTAGCACTGAAGATGAAGAGTTCACCAGGGGATACATAAGGAGGGGGAGGTATTTCTTCTTCTTTGGGGCCACAGAAATCATTCAAAATATTGAAAAGGTAACATGAAAAAACAGCTGGGGAGCTCTTTAGTCATTGTAACCAATATTAAAACCTTTCCAAAAAAAGAAGAAAACAAAACTGTAAAGTGTGTGTAGAAAAAATGACAACACTCTATTATTAATAACACTTTGATATAGTGTTCAAAATGTATTTGAGGTAAATATAGATTATCCTCGTGCAAAGCATAATACCTTTAACATCTATTTTTCCCACTCTGCAGACAAGTGATGTCTGCCCCCAACTTGTTGCGGGTGGGAACAGCAGAAAACATCTTTGTTGAGAGTCAAGACTGGTCTGGAGGTGACATTAATGTAGAAATTAATGTGATGAACCATCCAACCAAAATCAAAAAGTTGGCAACAACAAATGTGCAGCTTAACAGTGCCAATAACTTCCAGGGGCTTGGACAAATAACGGCAAGTAAAATACTCATTTAATATTTATGTTGCTCTTACATATGACCTTAAACAATACATTTTGAATCCAGAAATCCTCAGTCAATATACTGTCCACATCTTCACATACTGCTCCATTTCTTGATATTGGTTTCAGATTCCTGCTGGAGACTTCAGTAAAGATCCCAACATGAAGCAGTATGTCTACCTGCAAGCTCAGTTTCCTAACCGACTGCTGGAGAAAGTTGTCATGGTGTCCTTCCAGTCTGGTTACATCTTCATTCAGACTGATAAGACTCTTTACACACCTAACAGCAAAGGTGAGTCCACTGCTACCTCATGGGTGAGAAATGCATCACCCACGATATATATTAAGAATGTCTCCAGGGTAGTTAGAGACTTATTTAGATATTTCTTGTAGCACTCAGTAAACATCTCACAAAATTCACTCAGTGCTTTAGTGGTACTGGCAATTTAGTACAAGAGCTACAAGAATTTTAAAACACAAAGAACGCCCAAATTGGTTGAACAGATGCCTATCCTGCATTTTTGGGGCTTCTACAGGTCAGTATCCAAAATTACTAGATTCCACATTTTGTATAATACAACCACAAACAGTACACTTAGACTTACTGTACACAGTGAATGGCTATATTTTTCAAACTTCAAACCTCAATTAGTATGGCAGATTTTCGTTTGAAAAATTTGTACTATCAAGACAAAAGCAGTATCATAGGAATTATGTCAATATGATAACTTCAAGGTTACTAGAACTTTATTTGGCTAGTCAAGACTGACATAGGTGGACTGTCCCTTTAAAAATGAATAAAGGTTTGAAGCCTTGCTATGATGTTAAAAGAGAAAGAGAAAAAAATTTCTACATTTCTGTATGTTTGAGAGATACTGTTATTGAATGGCCTTAATTTAGATAAGTAAAATGAAGGCATTCATTAGTTATTTCCTTTGAACACGTGTTAATCATCTCCAACAGATAAATTAGGTCTTTCCTTCCCTTTCAGTTCATTTCAGGATGTTTGCACTGACACCCAGGATGGAGCCTGTGGAGAGGGATGAGCAAACTCAAACTGATGCTTCCATTGCCATTGAAATTGTGGTATTGTGTTTCATTTATTTATTTTAAAAATAATTTTAATTCAATTAATTTAATTGTTATATAATAGTCTATGTTTAGTCCTAATTACTGTGAAATTAATATAAAGAATGTAGTCTGGCTGTAGATAAAAGGCTTTATAGTGCAGCATTGATTTACAGAACTGATACATAAACTGTCAAGTCTCCCTGTTAATGGTGGTTGAATGTTATTTCTTTCAGACTCCTGAAAATATAATTTTACCTCTTGATCCAGTCTCTCTAAAATCAGGTATCCACAATGGAAATTTCCAACTTGCTGAAATTGTTAGGTGAGTCTTTCATTGTAATTGCAATTCCTTAAGTTTATTTTCATTAATATTATTTTTTGTAGTTGTGGTTCACATTTGAGCATTGTTAGTAAGTGATTTTACTTTAAAACACCAACATGTTAATTAATAAAAGTATATACAAACTGATATTAAACTGTGTGTAATATGTTTTTAAATGTATTATGAAATGTATATTGCATATACTTATAAACTTAACATGATCTATCCAATACAGTGTTTAAACAACTATGTTATGTCTGTGTCCCTGGGCATTTGTACATTTGACCTGTTTGGTAATCCAACTCTGATTCTGTGTATGTCAGAGAGTGAGCTATACACTCTGGACACCCTCAATAACCTGCTGTAAAAATAAAGGATCGTTTTGTACAGTAATGCAGTTGTTTTGTTTAGTAACAGACAGCCAAACAGCTGATTGTATCATACTGCAAACATTATATTCTATACAGGATAAACACTGTAATTTTTTTAGAAACTGCTGTCAAATACTGCCACATATAATAGCTACAGTGTAGCTTTATTTATGTATGTATGTATTTATTTATTTCTGTTTATTTGTTTATTTGTTTGTTTGTTTGTTTTGGGGGGGTGTCCTTGTACGTGTGTGTGTGTCTGTGTAGCCTTGGACTGTGGAAGGTGGTAGCAAAGTTCCAAAGCAACCCACAGCAGAAATATACTGCAGAATTCGAGGTCAAAGAATATGGTACGTGTCCCATTATTTCTGCCCTACCTGCACATTATTTATTTACGTTTTACTTAAATTTGTTTTCTTTTTAAATGTGCTATACTAATATCACAAATGTGAATTTGAATCTTGCAGTCCTTCCCAGCTTCGAGGTTAAACTGACACCATCCAGCAAATTCTTCTATGTGGATAGCATTGACTTCAACGTCGATATCAAGGCTACGTACGTTAAAAATTTTTGGATTTAGATACCAGTTTTAATTAGAAGACCTGTTATAGAAAGAAGATCTTAGTCTGTATGTGAGCTCTTGTTGTATTTTGACCAGTCTTCAAAGAAGGAATTCACATATTTTCCTCTTGTTGTTTCAGGTATCTGTTTGGTAAGGCAGTGGATGGGACAGCTTATGTGGTATTCGGAGCTGTTAAAGAGGACCGAACAAAACAGAACTTCCCAGATTCTCTTCAGAGATTACCAGTGAGTGTATATTTATACTTAAGATTTAGCATGTCCATATGAAGTGATGCTGATATGAGTTGAAGTGGCTCCTGCTGTTCACAGATTGTATTACTCTGCCATTACTGTATAGCATATTTTTTTAATGCATGTCTTTATCATATTGCATTAGATTGAAGATGGTAAAGGAGTGGCCCAGCTGAAGAGGGAGCACATATTGCAGGCTGAGAAAAACATCAACAGTCTTGTAGGGGGCTCTATATATGTATCTGTCAGTGTGCTGACAGAGAGCGGTAAGAAAGACAGACTCTCTTTTTGTTTATATCTTGATTGTAATGATTCAGCAGCTCCAGAAACATCATCATCAGTGTGTATGTCAAAAAGGAGAAATTACCATTTTTTAATTCTGTATCGGGGAGGAAAGAGAGCTTGGAAAAACATATTCTGAAATCAGTTTTTTATGTGCATGCTGTATTCCTGCATCCTGTCACAGGTAGTGAAATGGTGGAGGCGGAGTTGAGAGGTATCCAGATTGTCACATCACCCTACAAAATCCACTTCAAAAGCACTCCTAAATTTTTCAAACCGGGAATGTCCTTTGATGTTGCGGTAAAGTACTAAATTAAATTTACATTGCTTGACATCATATTACGCTTTGAAAACAAAAGCATATAATTTTGATGTATCATTAGTTCCTATCTAAAATTTAAATCATAATTTGCAGTGCTCACTTTGTGCAGTGAATTCCTTTACAGTGTGTTTTGGTATGCTGCTTTTTTCTGATTTTAGGTTGAAGTTTTAAATCCTGATGAAACTCCGGCATCAAATATTCCAGTCGTGGTTGACCCTGGTAAAGTGAGGGGCTTCACTGCAGACAATGGCATGGCCCGGCTTACCATCAATACAGGAGGGAGAGACCAACAGCTAGAAATCACTGTAAGTTTCAAAACTGTCATAAAAGTTGGCTTTAAAAAAAACATAAGCTTAAAAAAATAAGTTTTTTACTTGGGTCAGGGCTGTTTCTGAACACATTTTTGCCCTTGATGATGTTTCAATGAATGTCAGTATTTGTAAAGAGGGAACAAAATGCCCTAACATACAGTATGTTGGAATTCACAGCATTTTTTCATTTCCCTTTTCACATATATCATACTTTAAAGAATTCAAGGACAACTGTCTTCATGGGTCACATACAGGTTGACCTGCATTTTTACTGCCAACACTACAGTACATCTTAAAAATTGTAATCCACTTCCCAGTCACATATTCCCAAAGTCCTTCTAGCTGCTGTTTTGGTGCAATATGATTGAAACTATAACAAAAAAAGAACAACAGTAACAATAAAGGCTGCAAAATGACTTATAACTAAATGAAACTGTTAGAAGTCACATACATGTACATTTGAAGGCCTAGAAGGTGGTTATCAGACAGAGCATAAGCTGAATTAATTAACAGTTTTAATGGCTAATAAGCTAGAAAAGGAGAATATACAAATGTAAGAAGTACAACCACAATAACTAATCTAAGTTTTCTTTATAATGCCTGTTTTTACTTTGGAGGGAATTTGGAAAATTCAAATTAACTATATTTATCCTGTAACCTTTAACCTGCATATTTTTAGGGTATACTGTATCAAGGGTTATCACTTACCACGTTGTCCTAGACAAACATGCTCTCCACATTTAGTTTATTGGGATCTGACCACCCTATTTGTTACTTACTGAACATCAGATTCTTTCACATTTCTCACCCTAACTCCAAATTCACAAACCTCTTGAGTTTTATTTGTGTTCTTGTCAAGAGAACACAAAAGCTGGGATTGCAATGCTTAGGTTTTGGGTCCATCTTGTATGTCTTGGGCCTGACAAAATATAACACTAAGTTCCACATATATATGGTCAAAACTATTATTTTAATGTGACAGTGGAAATTAGATGGTAATTTAACTTAACCTTGCACAATTTGCATAAAGTCATGAATGAATTACAGGTTAAAGTTACTGGAAAACACAGAAGCGTAAGTTTGGGTCTCAGTTCATCTATTAAAAAAAATAAATAATAATAATAATAATAATAATATATATATATATATATATATATATATATATATATATATATATTATGTCAAAATACAGAATTTGTTATGACTCAGCTGTCACCTACTATATTTCAGCATGGAACATTAGTAGGGTGGCCAAGTCAGCACTTAGAAGTCTGCCAGTACAGGTCAGTTTCTGCACAAACTTTATAAAAGACAAACCTAGTGACCATGATGTCACCTATTTGTACGAGGACATCCGACTTAGAAACACTTTAACTGCCACCAAGCTATTTTTTAGAAGCCAGGAGTAACCATGTTTGGGCAAGAGGGTGGAGTGTTGTGGTATTAGGTAATACTAGCATGCTTTGGTTATGGATTTAGAAAAAATCCGTAGCCAAAGCTAGAGATGGCTTACTTTGCTCTCCCACCTAAAAAAATGAGTATACTGCTATAAATGATGCATAGATGATGATGATGATGATGATGATGATGATGATTATTATTAATTTCAAATCAGCTGATGTCAGGAACCTGCACAGTGAAGTGAAATAATCAGTAAGCTCCAATGCATTAAACCTTAAGTCATGAGCCTGTTTTGAAAATATACAAATTAGAAAGTAAAGATATTTGTGTTGAAATGTAAGCAGTCAAATTTAGAACATATATTAAATAATTATAAATAAATAATAAATAATAATAAATAGTAAGAAAAAAAAACTTGAGTAAAGTACAAATACCTGAAAACTCTATGTACATATAGTACAGCTACCCAGGTGGTGTGCACTTGCATTCCTGTAAAACCTCTGATTAACATGAAATTGTCACTTAATTTGTTGTAAAAAAAAAAAAAAAAAAAAT
>VUQH01034949.1:6081-30420 GCA_015106775.1 Etroplus canarensis
TGCCCCAGTCAGAGAAGTTGTTGTAATCGCGCTTTTCCAGGATGTAATGGGGCCCTCTGTAGTTGGGCTCCTGATAGACCACCCACCTGTACGCGCACACAAGGAGGGCAGTCAGATCACTGCCGGGATGTCAGTCAAAACACTCAGTTCCAAAGGCTCCAGTTATTTAACCGAAGGAGGCTGCTCTGATTTGTAAAACACAGGTATGGCTTAATGCTACAGTAACTGCTTAACTTTGTAGTCCAAGTCATCATTTCTTTAGTGGATTAAGATGTAAACAGTCTACAGTGATATCAGAATTGTTAAAAAACCCAACAACAAACAGGTGGAACAATGTACTCACGCTCCTCCGAGCACGCGGATGGAGGCAACTCTGTTGAGGCTGTAGCGGCTCATTAGGTTGGGGATGTCATCCTGGATTTCCATCTTCTTACCAGAGAAACCAGCTCGCTCAAACAGCTGAGCTCTGGCAGAGTTGCTGTCCTGGAAATCAGAGACACACAGCTGCTGACTGTGTGTGTGTTTGTTTCTGGATAAACTACTGCTGAAATAAAAAAAACTTTAATCTGCTGACACATTACCTTCTTTTTTTTTAGAGAACATGTAACTCTCTCAGTCTGAAGCAACTTTTATGCTTATTGGCTAGTGACTTGCAGAGGATTACACTCCAATCCATCATGCAGCAGTTTCAGTCAACACTACAGTCCAGTTTGTAGGCAGGAGAAGTGCACCTAAAACTGGCTGCTATCTACTAATAAAACTCAAAGAGGAAGAAAAAGGTGTCCATATTGTAGAATAGTGAATGTCAACTGGAGGCCCACCACAGCTTTCCATCTGGCCCCCGGAATATTACTGAATTCAGGAATAGCCCAGTGAGGAGGGAAAAAGTGCACTCCTGTAATTTTTTAATCAAATGAAACAAACGCCGTCTGAAAAGTCGCTTGTGCCGTAGCCTGCCTTCAACCAAAAATGATAAACTCATTGCTCTCATTCAACATCTGTTCTATTTTTTGTGCTGATTTTACTCCTTGAAGCTTGCACGCTTTGTGTCGTGGTGACGCCTCAGGTAACATTCTGTAGCGACAGTGACAGTTTTGTTGCGAATAAGGCGCACAGGTACAGCATTTCTGAAAGCTGGCAGTATGGATCTTCACTGAAGCTGCAGTTTTCTGTATCAGCTTTCCGTTCAAGGCTCACTGAGATTGACATTTTTTATATTTGAAATATAATGGGAAGGCCCTTCTCCTGCCAGCGTTCTCTGCAGTCTATGACACTGCATGTGACAGTAGTAAACTGCTCAGCCTCACAAATCTTCTTCTTCTTCTTTCGGCTGTTCCCGTTAGGGGTCGCCACAGCGGATCATCTGCCTCCATCTCATCCTATCTCTTGCATCCTCTTCCCTCACACCAACCCTCTGCATGTCCTCCTTCACTACATCCATGAATCTGCTCAGCCTCACAAATATGAAGCCTAAAATATTGCAACCGCCTCCTGGTGGTTTGCTGCAGTACAGGTAATGAGTCCGTTAACAAAGACTAAAAAAATAACATAAATTTGGAAAAAAAATTAATATATTAAATAATGATATAGCAGTTAGGATGAAATATTACTTTTATTTTATTTTACGAGAGCATCTGGCTTCACAGTGTGCCAAGAAAAATTTTGGCTCTTTAACAAGTATAGTTGATGACCCCTGTAGTAGACCGTGGGCGTAGCCACCATGATGCTATCTGTTGGTTTGTGAAGCTGTTTTTGCCGTCGTCTTCTTGCTGTTTTGAAACCAGATGCGACTCTAAAATGATCTGACTCTGAAATGACATGACTTGTCAATCACAAGTCATTCACCAATGAGCATACCCCGGATAATCCTCCTTTTGCACACTTAGGGCCAAAATGTAAAAAAAATTGGACTTCATCATCATCATCATCATCATCAGCAAAGTGTTCATCAAGGTCATGGCTTAGGGCCAATTTCCAACAGACTTCTATAGGATGAAAAGTGTTTTTGCAGCCACAAGTATCACACCCTAGTGGCCATTAAATAGAATGCAGGTTTAAGGGATTTTCTGCTCTAGTTAGCCTTTTACACTGTCTATGTGCGTGACCTGAAATGGAAATCCAATTTGTTCTGCCAGTATACCAGAATATGTGTACTTCTTGTCACTGCTATATTTTAAAACAATGTTTTGTAAAATTTACTATTACCTGACATCTGTATGTAATGTTACATAGATATTGCTTCAGTAGAAATGTAAACTAACTGGTTTCTATGTTTAGTGTGACTTTCACAAAACCTCTAAAGTAATAACAATTTACAAAAAGTACCTTTGGCTTCTCCCTTGTTTTCTCCCCAAGGAGCTGCCACAGCAGATTAATCCACATAGCTAATTTGATGGGGGTTTTACACTGGATGCCCTTCTTGATTTGTGCCCCCACCTAGGATTGAACCAGTGACCTTTTGCTTGTAAGGTGAACGTGTAAACAACTACACTACAGGGACAACCCTATCTCATAATATTCATAATTTAATGGATAATTAAGGAAGATCTTGAGACACAAGCCCCTCTCACCACGGAAGGTTGCCTCAGGAAGGGCATCCAGGCTAAAACTTCTGCTAAATTACCAAAGTGGATTAATCTGCTGTGGCAACCCCTTGGAGGTGAAGGGAGCAGGCAAAGGTACATTTAAACCTCTTCTTTTTTAAAAATTACTCTATGCAACTAATGGCAAACTTTCTGTTCATACGGAAAACTCTTTATTTTATTAGAAGATTTATTAGACGACCCCAAATTTTAGGCTTTCAGAAAAAAGTCAGTCATTCTGTAGTTGCTAAGAAAACAATCTTCTGTTTAATGACTAGTAAAACTAAAGATAAGAATGATGTACTTATTTCATTCCGTTTCTTATCAGCAGTTTCCTCACAGTCACATAGCACATATGTAAATAGTTTTTATTGTGAAAGGCAGGGATAGGAAGAAGCCCTTTCTATGAGATTGTGCTGTGTGAACTCAATCAGTCCATGTCTTTTTCCTGCACCTGTACCGACTGTGTGTACTGTGACTAATGTGTGTGTTTTTGTGCTCCACCTGTTTGACAGCACGGACAGAGGAGACGTGGTCCCCCTGGGCACACCACTTATCACAGCAGTTGTACTCGCCCCTTTCGGACATGTCCCACAGATACTGACGTCCCCGGAAGTTCTCGTGCTCGTAGCCCACCCATCTTTAAGTGAAAAGAGAGAGGAGAGTCAAAGATGGATGTACACAGCAAACAGAGGGGGTCGGGGGGAAAGCAACCACAGGGGAGAAAACTTTCCCGCAACTTGCTTTCAAACTTCAGAATAAACTATAAGATTCACACAAACAGATGATTTTTTTAAAAGTTTTTGTTGAATTAAATTTGAGGCAATTTTCATGATGTTTGGTGGAACATCATGCCTCTTTCTTCTACACCTTTCAGCTCATTTAGCAATCACAATGCAATGCAAAGGATGCAACAGAAGCAATGTCTTGCCAAAAGACACTGTGCTATGTGGATTGGAGGATCTGGGGATTGAACCACCAACCTTTGGATCTCCTGAGCTTCAACTGCCTGCCCGTGGCACAAACTTTGTGCATAGGTTCCCATTTGTGACTGTGTTTATTGCCTTTGCTGTCAGTAAGCAGTTGAAGTTTGGTGTGGTATACAGTCGCTTGGAGGTCACCCACTGCTCCAAGTATTAAAATACGTTTCAAATTATGTCTAGATTCAAACTCACTCCAGCACTGAATAAATATCATTTCTGCATTTTGTGTGGTTGTGTGTTTTTTGTCTCATTTTTTGTAGAAAACTGACACAGTCTTGAACCTCCAAATGCAGTGCAGTTTTTGACTTCTTTTGCTTTTAACATCTAGACTCGGTGTTACCTGAAAAACCAAATATGGAATTTGGATCTGTTTCTTAGATATAAAAGTCTTACTGATCCCAAGACACATCTAGACTTCATGGATATCTTCTCTTTCTGTCCACACATCTGTCTGTTCTTTACCCATCTCAATCTGATCAGCTTCAAACTTGGTATGTGGTTCTCATTACCAGCATTTCCTCTATTGTGACTGCTGCCTGCTCCACTCTGTGTGTAGGGGAGGTGCACACACACACACAGGCATGATGGTTTAGCTATCTTTGTGAGGGCAGTCATTGACAGTAATGCATTTCCAGGCATTTTATCCCTAAGTTTAACCATCACAACCAAGTGCCAAATCCTTATCTTAAACCTAATCCTAACTTTAAGCCTAAGCCTCATTTAAATTGAACTTTAATCCTTCAAATCCTTTTTAAACTTTGAAATGGGTTATGAAAAATGGGTGCAAAAAATGAGAATTAGGCAAAAGATTATTTTACAGAATGTCATCAAATGATGTACTCATTTCTAATCTTGTCCACTCCCACTGAAAATCTCAACATCTTCAATTCTTCCACCTCCAGCTCCACCTCCTGTCTCCACCATGCCACTGTCTCCAGGCCATACATCAGAACAGGTCTCACCACCGTCTTGTAAACCTTCCTTTTCACTCTTGCTGCTATCCTTCTGTCACAAAGCACCCCCGACACTCATCTCCACCCACTCCACCCTGTCTGCTCTCTCTTCTTCACCTCTCTTGTGTACCATCCGTTGCTTTGGATGGTTGATCCATGATGATTTCTTAAGGAACAAGTGCTCATAGAATTCTGCTCAGAGACCAATTTACTAAACATTTTTGAATGAATTTTACATGCTGAGTATAATTGAACAATATTTGCTTTTACACATTTGAAGTTAACGTTTCTAAATGAAAATACGTTCCTGTACAGGCTACAGTTAACTTAGCTGTTCTCTAGTTTTTGGATAGCTTTGAGATGCAGGTGTGTGCTCCTACTTCGGAGTGGACTTACGCTCCGCTCTCCACCTGTACAGAGTTACATCTCTCTGGGAAGTTCTTGTCACTGAGCCTAGTACAGTCAGTGTTCAGGTCCAGCCTTCTGCCAGCGAAGTTCCGCTGTTCAAAAAGGGTCACCTGAGAGCAAAGACAACATGTTAAAAACCATCACACATAAGAGGGCATTTTAATGATATCATGCACAAAGTTTCAAACATTTTCCAGCCTGTGAGGATCCCATGTGTGTAGCTTTCTCTTTCTTAAATCCCATTTCCAGAAAAGTTGGGACATTATCCCAAATACAATAAAAACAAAAGATAAGTGATGTTAATTCATGTGAACTTTTATTTAACTCGAAAAGGTATGAAAAAAAATTCAAGAGTTCATTGTATTTGTCCCAAGAAAAGGGGCCACCTTGATGGCAGCATGCTTCTCTAAAATCCTAATACATGCCTTAGACTTAGCGGTACCTTCGTATGCATGCAACTTACCCATGCCATCACAGATGCCGGCTTTTGCACCTTTTGTTGATGATAAACTGGATGGTCATTTTAACCTTTGGTATAGAGAACTCCATGCACATTTCTTTTTTTCTTTTTTTCTAAAAATCAAGCTGAAATGTGGACTCATCTGACCACTCAGCTGACCTGTATGGCTTCCTCCTCGTATAATACAGTTTCAAATTGTATTTCTGAATGCAGTAACGGACTGCATTAAGTGACAAAAGTTCCCGAACCCAGGTGGCTGTATATGTCACAGTAGCATATAACAGTTTCTTAGGCAGTGTCGCCTGAGAGAAAAAAGATCCCACACATTCATCAGTGGGTTCAGACCTTGCCCTTTACACACTGAGATGTCTCCAAATTCTCTGAATTTTTTCACAGTATTACGCACTGCAAATGCTTCAAGGCCTAAATTCTCTGCAGTCTTGCATTGAAAAATGTTCCTTTTGAACTGACTAACAACACAAAGGGGGTGAGCCATGACACATACTTGCTTGCAAAGACTGACCCTTCGATGGATGCTACTTTTATACCCAATCGTGATACCTCACCTGCTCCCAGTGAGCCTGCTTAATGTAGTCTTCCAAACTGGTGTTAGCTTATTATTCCGTACAATTTTCTATCTTACTTTAAACGCTGTACCAACTTTTGTTGATTGTGTTGAAGCCGTCAAATTGTGTATATTTACAAAATACAACGAAGCTGGTGAGTAAAACTACTGAAAATCGTTTCTGTGTACTTTTGTCAGTCATATAAACGTTCACATGAATGATCGTATCAGAGATTTTTGTTTGTATTGCATTTTCAAAGATACCCTAACTTTCCTGGAAATTGGATTTGTAGATATGAATACTGTAAGGCCTGCATAGTTCACCTCTTTCATTCCAGTTTTTGAATGTTTTATTCTACTACCAACACTAAACATACTCATATTGTCTGGGCCTCTGACCACTATAAGTTTTTGTTTTTTATGGAAGGGAAAATATTCATTTTTGTAAAGGACACGAAATATCTGGAATCTACTGCTTATTTTAGAGACGAATTCATGGAAAGAGCTAGTCATGTTTTTTTCTCTATCTAAACCCTTCTAAAGTCATTGATTACCTTTTTATGTAGAGACTGAACAACCAAAATACAACATGTGGAGCTTCCCGTAGATATACTTCATTAACTCTGGACAGAGCTACACTAACTGTTTCCCCTGATTTCAGTTTTCCAAGCTAAGCCAATGAGCTCCAGGCTCAAGCTTTAAAGTTAACACACAGATATTTAAATTCAATGCTATTCAGTTTTATTTATATAGCACCAATTCACAACAAAAGTCACCTCAAGGTGCGTTACACTGTAAGGTAAAGACCGTACAGCATTAGAGAGAAAACCCCAACAATCAGATCATCCCCTATGAGCAAGCACTTGGCGACTGTGGGAAGGAAGAACTCCCTTTAAACAGGAAGAGACCTCCGACAGAGCCAGGCTCAGGGATCATCTGCCACAACCAGTTGGAGGTGAGGGGAAAGAGAAGATATGACAGTTGTATTAATGTCCTCATCTAATCCTCGCCGTTTCTTTAATTAAACAGCACCAGTTCACAACATAGGTCATCTGAGAGCACTTCACAAAGGAAGGTCGAGGCCGTACAATATGACTGGGAGAAATTCAGTGGTTCCCTTTGCAAGTGGAGAAAACCGTCTTAACAGGAGGAATCATCCAAAATATCCATTTTGTTAGTAAGGTTGAAGGTAAGGGCAGGAAAGCACATATACCCACAATTAATAATAATAATGTGGCAGCGAACAACTTTAAGTTGTGATACTGCAGAGATTTTTAAAAGTCTTGAGAGCTTACAATAAATCACATTAATCTTTACTGAACTAGAATGAAGGGTCCCCTTTTTGCTTATTATGGTATAAGAAAAGGTTTGTGGGCCCCTGTGGCTGGTTTAAAAGAGTATAATGCTCTGTTACATCAAAATACATGGGTATATGCAAGGTTTCCTTTCCTGTTGACAACAGATGTGTTGTCTTTCTTTTTTATTTTATATTTTTTTTATTTTTAGCTCGATTATCAGAATTTTCTTTAAACTTACTGATGACTTGCCAATCACAATTGTGCTCCACAAAATGTATCTTATAATAAATGTAATTGCAGTCACTTTCTGTTAGGGAACCCATCTATACTTTGACAAAATTGCTAATTAATTGTTTGACTCACCCTCCCACTGGACCCGTAGAAGGCACGTTGGAGCACAGACCCCAGCTTGCTGTAGATGAATAATGAATAATTATAACCCAAACACACACAATTAATAATCAAGGCACAAGCTGCAGCAATGAATGAAACTCCCTAGTCTGTGTTCTGGGAACAAAACTGAAAATTCAAGCCTATGAAAATGTCTTTTTCTTTATCAATGTGATTAACAGTCATTTTGTTACTTATCCAAAATTTCACAATTAACAAATGAGTGTCATTTTTGAATTTTTGTCATTTTGAACTGGTTTTGTGTTTCAGATTAGTTTCAGATTAGAATAATCACCCTTCACTTTATAATGTATAGTATGTGTGCATGTCTCCTACAGCCATCATCACTCTGGGTGATTTTGGGAAACTGCTTGGAGGAGTCACAGAGAGCAGAACATGAGAATCAGCTGGAGGTTGGCTGTGGAGCCACAGGCCCACCCACCTCGACACCACTGACCGGTGGGTGTCTCGCTCCGCGGGCCCTGGCCGGAGCACGGCACTCTCAACATACCTGGTTTGGTGAGCTAATCCTGGGATCTTAGTAAAGATGTTCATGTCAGCTCTGCGAGGCTACAAGAAAGCCCCTTAAATACGGCCAGCTGAGGTGAGCGGACAGGTACTAGAAAACTCAGAGTGTTTCTGCAACAGTCGCCAGGGCCCTGGTGCCATTCATATGCTAAACACACAACTCATGTTGTCCCCTCTTTGCACAGCGCACACATCAGCTGCACACACTGCAACCACATGCAGTGCACAAAAAAACATACAAACGCGTACGCAGTGAGCAAGTGAAACAGATGAGTGAATGCAGATACACGAACACAACAAGCAGAGCGAGCACAGTTTCAGCACACCGGCATGTAAATATGAGAGTGCAGTGCCAACAGTTTTGGATTTGAACAATTCAGCATTTTCTCTGTAACAGTGCTCTGTAAACAATGCACCTTATGATAAGGGCTGTATTCATACTTTGTGCAGGGCCCCACTCCGGCACACTGTATTCACTGAAGAGGTCATGACCCCGAGGGAAGCTGTGCTGACAGTGGAGGGGTTCTACTGTGGAAACATATGAATGTTTTACCTCTGCAAACCTGACCGTGATGAAACGATTACACTGTCCTGACGGTTTCCCCTTCTGGTTTCAACTCAACAATGTGGCACAGACACTGTCGAAGCATGAGGACATGTTTACTTACACCACAGAGCTTATGTCTTTGGCTTTTGTGCGTCTTTCTGTTTGTGATAATGAAACTTAGTGGAGAGGTGGAACATGGGAAAATGAAGAGCCTATTCAATTTCAGAGTGCATTTAGGTGGATCGAGGGAGTGGGTCCTAGCAAAGGTTTTCAGTCGCAGTGGCTTTATTATGTTGCCTCAGCTGGAAACTGTTCGTCTGAATAAAGCATACATATCATTCCAAAAGAGCTTCTATTGAGTAGAAAGTTTGATTTCATGAGCGGCAATGACCCTACCGCGATATGTTTTGAAACACCAGGAGATATTGACATCTTTGTGTACTATAGAGTCCTGTAGGAGGAACAAAAACATTTCACCTCAGTACACCCTTACTGCGCTCAGCTACATCTCAGAGTCTACAGGCCTCAGTTAGCATGTCAAATGTTAAAGTTCATGACAGCAAAAAGACTGAACAAGTATGGCTTGTTTGGAAGCTGTTCTCTCTTAAAAACAAACAAACAAACAAACAAAACTCGGCAGCACATCTTAGGTTGCCAAGCTGCATCTTAACAAACCACAAGACTTACGGAAAAATGTCCTTTGGACAGATGAGACCAATGTGGAGATGTTTGTGTATGGCACCACATTAAGCAACAAAACAAACACAGCATCTGAGCACAAACACCTCACGCGTGTTGGTGGAGGCGTGATGATTTGGGCTTCTTTTGCAGCAGCAAGACCTGGGCAACTTGCAACACATTGAGTTGTCCATGAAATTCCAAGGAAATGTGGGTCCATCTGTCATACAGCTAGAACTTGGCCTAAAGTGGGTCATGCAGCAGGACAATGATCCCAAGCTGTGCTTAAAGGAATGTCCATAAACCTAAGTGAACTGACGTAACGATGTAAAGACGAGTGGGCCAAAATTTTCCACAACATTGATTACCTCAATTTACTGCTGCTAAAGGTGGTTCCACAAGCTACTGAATCATAGGGCGTACTTAGTTTTCCACAGGACTGCATAGTACTGTTACAGACTATTTACCTGCTGGATATTGCTGTGTTTCCCGGGATCACTTGAGCTGATGGCTTTAAGTTATAACATGACATATCTAAAATGCATCTAGGCTGCTAAAGTGGTAACGCAAGAGACAAAGACACAAGAATCTCCCACCGTTTCAAAACGAGACCAAAAGATGCCTGTAGCAGACAAAGCACGGGGGTCATTACTGCTCATGGAGCTTTCAAGGCAATAGAAGCCGTTTTAGGATTTTCAGATATCTTCTTAATTCAGAGAACAGGACTTTTTTGTCAAATGAATGCGTTATGCTTCCATACAATTTTGCCTATCTGGCAAAGACAGGTATTTGGATCTGGTTCTGGATAATCACTTCTAAACACTGCTAAAAAACAAACAAACAAACAATGAGACAGACAAACCAAACCAATCACATAACCTCACTGGCAGGGGCAATAAAGCTTTCTTCTAGAAATAGCTAGAGTATTCTTAACTAAACCCTGAAGATTTCAGACAATGGCGTGCATCCGTCACAAAACAATGCCAGCTGCCTCTAACCAGAATAGAAATAGAAGCTGGAAAGTCTCTCTGAATTTTGCTAATGAGCACTACTGCACAACTGTAACTGCTGTACATTGTTTGCATCAAACCAATATTACAGTAGTGTCAGGTTGGCTGTCCACCAGCTGAGGTATCAAGCTGAAGCAGATCTGTCAGGCAGAGTGGTTCTAAATCCCTCCCTAACTGAACATTGTATTCAGATAAGCTACAGCTGCTGGACATAAAAAAATATTGCTGTCGAAAAGAGGTTTTACCAGTTTTCACATCCAGTGATTTAACACAAATGATTACAGTTGTTTATACACTTCGTCTTTGCCCATAAGATTAACAGGTTTTCTTGACATTGTAACTGAAACTTTTCTGACAGTATTTCCTGAACTAAACCTGTAGCAATCCAACAGTGATATGCACCCAGCTGCAAACAAATCATGCTCTCTGACATAAACTTTGCTTACAGTGTTGAAATCCCTTTTTTTCCAAAAGATCTGTTGGCCCCAGCAAATTTACACTCACACTTCACTGCCTCCAAATGGAGAGGTATTCAGCCTGTGTGTGGTGGGGTGAGGGGGTGCGCTGATGAATAGCAGAAAATGTCCTGGATGCTTCACTCCGTTTTTGTTTTTGTCACATTGGCAGCGAACCAGCCGGTAACACCGGTGAGCACTGACCAGGTCGAGAAGCTTGGAGACCTTTCTTGCAGTTTGGAGCAGTTTCCAGCGGAGACAAATGCAACAGGTCAGACATCTATATGTGGTTCTGGGTCTGAGACAGAAGCACAGCAAAGGGACAGGTGTAGGGAAAGAAACAGCACAGGACTCACAGGCAGTTTGGTATTTTTAACCTTTGCTGTCTTTCACACCCCTGAAGAGATTCAGCAGCTTGAAATGTCGCTCATCCTGACCGTGCTGGACAAGCTGGCCTATTTTCTGTCTCTGATAGCATTTTGTGTCAGTGTGTCTTACAGCTGGCTGAAATGAAACTAGGCTCTTCTATCACATCCATGAGGTCTGACAATGGCTGGGTGTTTGTCAGTGGCTATTTAACAAATGATCCTGGGGTTTGGAGGTTGAATTAGGATGGTTTTATTCAAAGGCTGCGGACACCTGACACCCGAGCGTGAGTTCCGGAGTTTTTGCTTCATGTAAACATTCTGTGACATTCGTTCTTATCGAGCTCAGGGTAGACTGAAAGGAGATGTAGCCTTGCAACACTTTTGATCCCTGCAGTACTTCCATGTGAGCTAAATCAGTGTTACAAAGTGTCTGATTAATTACCCCGCAGGCGTAACTGAAGATAGTGAGCTACATGTCCAAGATCACAATGCTGTGGCGGGAAATCCTGACACCACACCATGTGCTTGCACTGGTGCTGTATGTTTCAGCCGGTGAGGACTTCGACTGGACGAAGAACGAGAGAACATCTTTCTACTACGGCACCTTCCCAACTGGTAGGAAACCA
Source organism: Etroplus canarensis (assembly GCA_015106775.1). NCBI lineage: Eukaryota > Metazoa > Chordata > Actinopteri > Cichliformes > Cichlidae > Etroplus > Etroplus canarensis. The sequence goes on from VUQH01034949.1 coordinate 17,933, forward strand.
GAAACCATCTATATCTATATATATTTAAAAAAATCTCTCAGGTTTGTTGTTGGAATCCAGTGTTCCTAGTTCCTACATATATTCCATTATTTTTCTACACTAGCATTTTCAGACTTCAAGGATGGTTAGTATGTAAATGAATGGCTTGAAATCCCAACCTTAACACTTAAACAACTACTCAAATGTTTGGGGCCACTTAGAAATGTCTTTTTGTTTGTTTTTTTGTGTTTAAAGAAAGCATATTTAATTAAAAATGACAAATTAATGATTACTAGAATCACTAATCAAAAATTAAACCAGTCTTCTTCATATTGTGTTCAAGCTTAATTCCTGTTAGTACAGCTGAAATCTGTCGTGCTTATTAAAGAGGCACACTCGCTGGTCCACAAGCTGGACCACTCACTTTCAATTACAGTATTAGTTAAATACAGTATCAAAAGAAGACTTTCTTTCAAAGTGCACCTGTTATAAAATACAAAATCCCTGACGTCCCACTCTATAGTGACCACTTCTTATCCCAGTGCATTACAGGTTTATACTAGTGACATGAAACTGGCATCTCCATAAAGCCAGCAGATGGAAGCATGAAGTGTCTCCTTGCAGATGGCTGCACTGACTTTGAACTTGATATAACACAGCGAGCCAACCACCACCAACACGAGCAGATGACGAGGCACCTGAAATCATCACAGACTGTGGAAGCTTCACATTGGACTTTAAACATCTTTCTTGTGCCTCCCCACTGTTCCTCCACACTGTAGGACCTTGAAATGAAATGTAAAATGTGTTTTCATCTGAAAGGAGGACTTTGGACCACTGAGCAACAGTCCAGTTCCTTTTCTCCTTAGCCGAGGTAAAATGTTCAGATGTTTTCTGTGGTTGAGAAGGGGCTTAGATGCGACAGTCGTAGCCCCTTTCCTGAAGACACACGTGTGGCTCTTGATGCACCACCCTCAGTCCACTCCTTGTGAAGCTCTCCCAAATTCTTGAATCAACTTTTCTTGACAATCCTTTGAAGGCTGTGGTCATTTCTGTTGCTTGTGCACCTTTTCCCTTCCATTCAGCTTCCCGTTAATATGCTTCAATACAGCTCTCTGTGAACAGCCAGCCTTAATGGAGGCTGTTAGTGATCATCATCTATACAACTGTTAAATTAGCAGTCTTTTCCATGACTGTGGTTACGTGAACTGAACTAAAATTAGAGATACACTGTATTTATACTGTCTGAATAGCAATTTGCCCAAACTTGAAATGAAATAGTAGTGGATTTCTGATTTTCATAAGCCAAAAGCTTCTAAATTAAAGCAAAAAAAAGCTTGAAATATTCCACTTTACTTGTAATGAATATGCAATAAATGAAAGTTTACCTTTTTAAATTAAATTGCAAAACTTTTTCCATGATATTCTAATTTTCTGAGATGTGTTTTTCCATCTGGTTTGACATAGTTTAGTGCTGCTGCCTGCTTGAAATGATGTGAAAAATATTCTAATTTCCCCACCATTTATTTTCAGAACCTCTGAATCAGGAAACCAAACAATGAATAACATATTTTCTATTTGTTTCTCCCATACATAGCAGGACATGACTTTCAAATTCTATCATATGCCATGTTGCCGTATGCTGTGTCTCCACAAGATATATATAGTAATTGCTGATTCACTTTCCATAAAGGATGCACTCTCCCAGTAGGTTCACAAACCTCAGGAAACAAGTCAATAAATCTCAAATTTAACAATTTATTTTGGCCGTTTTAACAAGACCTGCTAACATTTCAGCCTGATGGCCTTCGTCAGAGGATGGTACACAATGGAGGTCATTTCATTTATATATACAGCATTATAACTGCTGAGTGGTCCAAAGGTCACAGGGAAAATCACTTTCTAGCCCCCTACAAATCCTTTTAATGACTTAAATATTAAAAACAATGTGATTCTGACTGAGGTTACAAGTTTTACCACATTTTATACACATGTGTTCAAAGGAAACATTTTAGACTAAAGTTGACCAGGTATCATTGTGATGAATGTTGAAATTCAAAACCTCTCTCTCTGAGACAGCAACTTTGATAAACTGCCTCCTCTGGCTGGAAAAATTACATGTTCAGTTCAAATCAGTTTTATTCATATAGCGCCAATTCACAACAAAAGTTGCTTCAAGGCGCTTTACACTGTACGGAAAAGACCCTACAGTATTAGAGAGAAAACACTACCAATCAGTCCAGTGTTCAAGTCCACCAACACGCAGAGTGCAGAGAGGCCACGTCTGGCCTCATGATAGTGCTTGGCAGTGGTATACTGCATGTTTCCTGTGTGAGTGGCTGTTTTGTGTTCTGAAATTCACTGTTTGAGAGCTCTGTTTGTCCAATATAATCTTGTCCACAGGGGCCCATAAGCATATAGACTGGTATTGTATTGCAATTTATAAACTGTTTGAGTGGAAACTTCTTACCAGTCTGTAAGTGGGTAAAAAACTCGTCATCAGACGTGTTGCTACATTGTCTTGCATTTTCACATCTTCGTTTTGAAAGGAGCCGGGTGATGTTGGGTTTATTTAGTTAAAAGGTATGTTCTAGGTTGTCTCTGATTGTTTCTGATAGTAGGGGAGGTCAGCGATGCTCTGATGAAGGCCATCAGGCTGAAACATTAGCATGCTTCGTTGACATGGCCCAAATAAATTGGTAGATATGAGATTTGTCGATTTTGTTTCCTGAGGTTTTGTGCCAATGCAACCGTTTCTCCTTTAGGCCTTCGACATTGGTATTTAGCAGTTACTCTGCAGCTTTTGTTCATGTCACATAATCTTCATGAGCAGATGGATGTTTCACCAGTTTCCATCATTGTTTGCCCTTTAAGAAAATTTATAAACATTGCCACAAATTCATATCAACAGTTGGTTTGATTGGTAACTTTGGGTTCCTTTGCAGGTTTCTCCTGGGGAGCTGGCAGCTCTGCCTACCAGACTGAAGGAGCTTGGAACATAGATGGAAAGGGAATGAGCATCTGGGATGCATTTGCCCACAAAAAGGGGAAAATATTCCTAAATGACACAGGAGACTCTTCATGCGAGGGGTACTACAAATTCAAGGTGACAAAGAAAAATGTACTCTCACTCCACAATCAGAGTGTAAACCCTTTGTTGATTTCAGTAACCTTCATTTACTGATTTCTGTCTGTGTAACCATTTCCTTAGAAGAGCATCCTTATTCGGCTCTGCCACCTAAAGGTCACCTAAACTGCATCCTAGATACTTCTTCCTCTTCTTTTCTTTCAGCTGCTCCTGTTAGGGGGCGCTGCAGCAGATCATCTGCCTCCATTTCACACTATCCCTGCATCCTCTTCCCTCACACCAGCTCTCTGCATGTCCTCCTTCAGTATATCCATGAACCTTCTCTGTGGTCTTTCTCCTCTTTTCCTCCCGCCTAGCAGCTCCATCTTCAACATACTTTGTCCAATACATCCACTATCCCTCCTCTGCTCTCTCCTCTACTTTGTCTCCAAATCACTCAACCTGAGCTGTCCTTGTGAGACACTAATTTCTAATCCTGTCCATGCTGGTGACTTCCTGTGAAAATCTCAACATCATTAACTCTTTCACTTCCAGTTCTTGTGCTGTTAGCCAACAAGGTGCCGGTGATGCTACTGCTGGCTGAAGAAAAAGGAGGAGGAGAGGGAGAAGGTGTGTTAGGAGGCAGAGAGAGAGAAGGAAAGGTAGGAGGGTGGAGGTGACAGTAGGGGCTTTAAATGTAGGGACTATGACTGGTAAAGGGAGAGAGCTGCTGATATGATGGAGAAAAGGAAGGAAGGTAGAGAGGAATTGTGGAGTAAGTTGGATGAAGTGGTAGAGAGTATTCCCAGGGCAGAGAGAGTGGTGATTGTAGCAGACTTCAGTGGGCATGTAGGTGAAGGGAACAGAGGGGATGAGGAGGTGTTGGGTAGGTATGGTGTTAAGGAGAGGAATGTGGAGGGACAGATGGTAGTGGATTTTGTAAAAAGGATGGAAATGGCTGTAGTGAACATGTATTTCAAGAAGAGGGAGGACAAGAAGATGACCTGTGGAGGATGAAGGTGCACACAAGTGGACTAGGCAACATCGGATGGTGGTCTGTAGGATGACTTTGGAAAGCAAGAAGAGGAAGCGAGTGAAGGTAAAGGGCAGTAGTGAAGAGTTACCAGATGACTGGGAAAGTACAGCTGAGGTGGTGAGAGAAACAGCCAAGAAGGTATTTGGTGTAACCTCTGGACAGGAGAAAGAAAGGAGACTTGATGGTGGAATGAGGAAATACAACAAAATATTCAAAGTAAGAGGCTGACGAAGAAAAAGTGGGTTAGTCAGGGAGATGAAGAAAGCAGACAAGAGCACCAGCAGTCTAGACACATAGCAAAGAGAGAAGTGGAAAAGGCAAAGGAAAAGGCTTATAGTATGCTATGTGGGAGGGACTTGTATTGATTAGCTAGACAGCAAGACAGAGCTGGAAAGACCTGCTATGATGTGTGATCTGGAGATGGTGGCTCTGACAAAAAGACAGGAGGTGGAGCTGGAGGTGGCAGAACTGAAGATCACTGGGAGTGACCAGGATGGACAGGATTAAAAAAAAAAAGAGTACATTAAAGGGACAACTTAGGTTGAGAAGTTGGGAGAAAAATTCAAAGAAGCAAGGCTGAGATGGTTTGGACATGTTCAGAGGAGGGATAGTGGATCTATTGGATAAATGATGTTAAAATGGAGCTGCCAGGCAGGAGGAGAAGAGGAAGACCACAAAGTGGTGACCCTTAAGCAGACCAGTCAAAAGAAGAAGCAGAAGAAGGATAGAAGGACTATTGCCTATGATCATAGCAACAAAATTATACTTCCTTATTTCCTTATTGTATTTACTTAGTGAGAGAGTTGGAAAAGTTCTGCTGGATATAATATATTTGACCTTTACTTGCTAAATACCAAACTTTATTGCATTTTTTTTGCTAAGCTGGATACAAAAATTCCATACTACCATGCAAGCATTGCTAACGTGTACCACATTGTCCCACACAAACACAGTGTTTGTCTCACATTTAGTTTGTTGGGACCTGGTCACCCTAGTTATTCTACTGCTTTTTTGCTTCAGGGGGCTTTTCTCTTACAGCTTCACTTCTTTCTCCATGCTCTCGCTGGAGGTAAACAGGTTTCCTTAAATGGAGAATTTGGGTGGGTGTCAGTATGCAGATTGCAAATAGCCCGTGTATTTAGAATGTTTCTGATTCACTGACATGCAAAGCAGTAAAAACAAATTTAGCTGTTGCATATGTTTCCTGAATCTGATTGTATCATTGCGTGGGGACTTATTCTGTGTGCAGGGCTGGAACATTTCTGCACAAACAGTGATTGAGGCCCATTGAGTTTAAGACATTAATTGTAAAGATACCTTATGCTACAATATATGACTTCTGTGTGAACTATGAATCTGTGTCTTTTTCTGATTTATCTTGGAACAAAGTGATAATTTTAAACCATGTTTTTTGCTGTTTTTCTGTAAGGATGATATTGCCTTGATGAAGGACATGAAGCTAAATCATTATCGTTTCTCCATCTCCTGGCCAAGGATTTTACCCAGTGGACTGAAAAGTGAGCATAAGCCTGATAATATTAATATTACTATAATTATTGTCACTTTTCACAGTGTGTATGTGTAGAGTGATAAAACATCTGTTCTTCATATTTCTATATTAAACACACTCATACCCGTTTAATATGAAATTAAAATGAAGACCACAATTGGCAAGCTTTCCAGTATATCAAAACACATTCATAAACACATTACAATCACCTTTTTCTCTATTTTTCAGCATAATATGGAGAATAGTACCACTAAGACAATAAGATCCTCACAATACATATCCCTACTACACACAAAACACTGAGAAATAGATCAAGCACAAATGCAATACATTAAGTGCCTCCACCTTTTGATCTACAATGTCTATAAAAAGTATTCACCATCACTTGGAAGCTTCTGTCTTGTCAAAGTGAAAACAACATTTCACAAACTGATATCAATTAATTATGAGGAAATGTATTCATTAATATATGAGGAAAAAATAATGTTTGCGTAAATATTCATGAACTTTAAGTTGATTCCAGCAGTGTCACATTAGTGAAATGGAGATGACCTGAGTTTAGTTGATATGTGTGATGTGATATGTGATTGTAGTATAAAAACAACTGAGTCTGGGAGGTCCAGTCTCTGCTTCATCAGTATTCCTGCTGCAACTGAAGAACACTCCCAGCAACTCAGAGAAAAGATCAGTGAAAAGTAGAAGTCAGGAGATGCTACAAAAAGATTTCCAACTCACTGGACATCCCACAGAGTTCAGTTAAATCCATCATTAAGAAGTGGAAGGAGTAGGACACGTGTCTAAATCTGCCTAGAGCTGGACGTCCTCACAAACTGAGTGACCCAGCAAGAAGAAGACTGGTGAGGGAGGACACCAAGACACCTATGACCACTCTGAAGCTTCAGTGGTTCAGCTGGGAGAGACTGTAGATACAACAACTGTTGCCCGGGTTCTTCACCAGTTGAAGCTGTATGGGAGAGTGGCAAAGAGAAACCACTGTTGATAAATGATCATATTGCTCCTAGAATTTGTCCAAAGGCATGTGGGAGATTCCAAGGTCAATTGGAAGAAGATTCTTTGGTCTGATGAGACAAAAATGTAGCTTTTTGGCCATCAGATTACTTTTTGTAGACATTGTATATCATGTAATACTTTAAGGTATGGACTGTTTAAAAAGTGCTCAAAACTATTTACAGAGTTTTTCACTATTATTTGTCAGTGACATTCTCTTTGTGTCCCTAATTGTATGGTATTTTCATGACAGAGAAGCAGAACACAAATTTTTTATTTCACTGTCAACTCTTGCAGGCGAACACATCAACCAGAAAGGGATTAAATATTATGACGACTTGATTAACATGCTACTAGACAATAAGATCACACCCATAGTCACTCTGTACCACTGGGATTTACCACAGGTAAGCACTAAACATTTGCTTAAATAGCTTTTTGCTGACTGGAAGTTACATTATTGATAGAGCAGTAATATGGTTTCACTCCACAACTTTGCAGGTGTTACAAGAGAAATATGGTGGCTGGCAGAACATCAGCATGGTGAATTACTTTAATGACTTTGCTAACTTATGCTTTGAAAGATTTGGAAACAGAGTCAAGTACTGGATCACTTTCAACAATCCGTGGGTATGTCAGGTTGGGGAGAAGCACTGCCTTCACTGTCTGATTACAGTTGTAATTTGATACTGTTGTGCATCAGTTAATGAACATCAGTGATCTGTTATTTAGTCCATTGCTGTGGAGGGGTATGAAACAGGTGAACATGCACCTGGACTGAAGATGAAGGGAACTGGAGCTTACAAAGCTGCCCACCATATCATCAAGGTAAGACTGAATAATTTCTATCAGTTTTTTGTTGGTGAGTCTGCTCTAAGGAGCAATTACCAACTGACAATGTTCTACAAATTCCCAGTTTCTATTATTACTGGCGCTATGATTGGTATTCAATGTATTTTTATTCTTGGAATTGTGTTAACCTACTACAACATCAAAGTTTTGGGATAAGGATAATGCAGCCCAAATATTTCTGTTTATCAGCATAATGAGGACACAGTTTAATGAACCAGCTGGCCAAGCCAAAACACATTCTTATGTACATCAAATAACAAAGTGATTTTTTTTTTGGAGCAGCCCTGAGCATGAACAAAGGTACACCTCTATACAGATGACACTATTACAATTTTACTATGGCGCCATTGTTAAAAATGGTAATGGATTCTTTACAGATCACATTTTACAACCAACTTATTGCAGATATGTCATTAAGCTTGAACTGATACTTTAAACTTAAAGACCAAATTTATCTTAGAGTTTACCTTGGGATCTGGTTTACTGACATGTCAACCCATTGCTGTGGGAACTTGTTTTACGTAGGAAGTGCAGCAGTAGTTGCACTATGGGTAGAACGCTCAGCACACAAACGTAAACACTGTATACATATGAGCCGCCCAGGATGGCATACATCTGCCAAAGCTGAACAACCACTGAATTTCTATATTTTTCAAATGTATACCAGATCCAGATGTGGATCAACTCCAAAAGTTTGCCAGTTGTGCAACTTGGTTCAACTTAGAAGTGATTAAATGCCAATCGAAATGTACATTTTTGTGTAATTTTGCTAAACAAACAAAAGCAGTCCAAGAATGCACACCTCCACTGAGGAATAGCCTTACTGTTGCAGGCGGTCATTTCTGCACAGCTCCCACCACAGCAGTTCAATGGGGTTTAGGTCTGGACTTTGACTGGGTCATTGGAATACCTTGGGTCTTGTCTTTTTCTGCCACTCTGTTATAGATTTGCTGCTGTTCTTGAGATCATTACCCTGTTGCATTACTCACTTTAGGCCAAGCTTTAGCTGTAGGACAGAGTTTCAAAATTAACTCTAGAATATTTTGGTATACAGAGGAGTTTATAGTCACTTCAGTGACTCCAAGTTGCCCAGGTCCTGTGAATGCAAAATCATCACAACTCCACTACCATGCTTGAGAGTTGGTGTGAGGTGTATGTGCTGATCTGCAATGTTTGGTTTTCGCAAGATGTCGCACTTTGCGTAATGGCCAGACATCTCTGCTTTGGTCTCATCTGTCCGAAGGACATTGTTCCAGAAGTCTTGTGGTTTGTTCAGTTTTAACAAACTGAACAGGAACAGGAAAACAGAAAACAGAAAACTTCACAGTGAACATGATACAGGACTTAACTTGACGAAAGACCGGAACACAGAAGGAAGACATCTGGGGAACTAAATAGCAACACAGGAAGGCTCCAAAAAGTATGAATAAAAATAGTAATAAAGAAATAAGGCAAAGCTCCAATATACATAAACAAAGGAACCAATACAGATAATAACTACTAAGAATTTCCAAAAACCCTGAAAGAACCCAAAAATATACAAAACCAAACTACAAAAACACAAGACCATGGCACACACATGACCATGACAAAAGACAGGCAAATTTCAGTGCAATTTAATGCAATTTCCCCATTGTCGGACAAATAAAGATTTTCTTATTATTCTTAAATCAAGTACATCAGATCATCATTTATGTTGACTGCACTGCCTGAAAATTGGTCTTACCTATTGCTGGTACTCAAAATGTTCCTTTGCTCAAGCTTTACACTGACCGAACTTTTCATCATTCTGTTTATATATGTTTTCTATCTTAAATTTTAAGTTCCCTGATAAATTGCCAGCTACTTTGCCTTTCATCTGGTGAACCGTACAGTAGGCGCAGCTGTTGATTCTGAGAATCCCGTCGATTTAGCTACTTTTCATGTTTTTATTGAAAATCCAAAATTCCCTTTTGCGTAGCCATTTTCTTGAGCAGTTGGATGCCTGTTTGCAGGTGATCCTAGACAACCTAAGATTCCTATATCCAAATGGACATCCAAGTGTTTTACAGTTCACCAGGGTTTGCACTCGCTGTTTTCCATGGCCTTGAGTTGACCTCTTAATGTCCATGTTGATAGTTTTCTAAAACATCCCTTAGAAAGACTGGTCTGAAGTATTTTTGTCAGTAGTAGGCTGTGGCCCAGGAGGTAGATTGGGTTGGCTTCCAACAGAAAGGTTAGTGGTTCAATCCCTGACTTCTCCAGCCTACATGCCAAAGCGTCCTGGGGCAAGACACTGAACCCCAAATTGCTCCTGATGCATCCATCGGAGGGTGAAGGTGTGCATGATAGTTAAATTCACTTAAAGGCATAGAATAAAGCACTGTATGAACGGGTGAATGAGGCTTGTAGAGTGTGAATGGTAAAAAGGGCTTTGGGTGCTCAGTTAGAGTAGAAAAGTGCTTCATAAGCACCAGTCCATTTAGTAGATGGGGATATAATTTGCATACGTGCATTGTCATCTCTTGATATTCTAATTAAATTAAAATTGAAGAGAAAAGCACTTGCACATATTTGAAAATAACGAAATTCATGATGCCCATGCCTGATAACCCATATGTTGTATATATGGTATGTTATCATACTGGGTAATATTAATGCAGTATACAATTTATTTCATGGTCCCAAGATTTTGGGTTCGGGGTTTGTAGTATTGTGGTGATAGTTTCAGAGGGTCTTTGTCTTAGTACAGTTTAATGTAAAGCTTATCTAGTATTCAGCACTTGTTTAATTAATTTCCAGCCCTTGCCTGTGTTCAGTAGTTCCCTCTGAGTCTCCTCTGCCTCATCCTCCTGTGTGTTTTTTTTCATTGAATTTGTAAAGTATCCCTGTTTGTACATTTCTTTGTGAACCCTTGCATCTTATTATTTTGCCTATCTTCAACAGGACTACCTTTCAGAAAAGATACTGTATGTCAGTGGGACTTGGTACTAAACAGACATCAGGTTAAAGTTTCCTTTCTGTCTTTGTAACAGGCGCATGCTAAAGTGTGGCATACATATGACATGCAGTGGAGAAGCAAACAAAAAGGTGAAGAGGAAAACGTGATCACATAGTTGGTTGTGTTTTTGTGTGTGGTTCAAATTAAATATAGTTCCCACCAACAAAGCTCTTGCCTGTGTCCAGGTCTGGTTGGGATCTCACTGACCGCTGACTGGGGTGAACCAGTGGACATCTCCAACCAGAAGGACATTGAAGCAGCGGAGAGATATATTCAGTTCTACTTGGGCTGGTTTGCTACCCCCCTCTTCCATGGGGACTACCCGCAGGTTATGAAAGATTACATTGGTATGTCATAGTCAGATGCAACCATTTATGTGAGATCTAAGCAATACGTGAAACTGTCCTCCGCTAAAAAAGACTAATTTTAAAAAAGGGGATTGTATGTATCAGGCATCTTTAAAGGGAAGTTTAAGGTATGTCACTGTCACTATTACGTCAAATTGATAAATCATGAAATTTTATACAGACTGTAACATTCCCCAAAGTATTAAACCCAGTGAATGTTGTGATCCCGATTTTCCTCTGCCAGTTATGAAGCCCACTTTTTCTGGTTTTACAGTTATTGTAATGATTGACATGAAATTTGGTTGCCAGCACGCAGGTTGATTTCTGATCATTATGCTAGCCCCTTTTCAAACATACCTTGCAATAATAATTTGTGGTTAATGCTAATTAGGAAATGCTAACATGCCAACGCAGTAATAAAATGGGAAATATGTTGAACGTTGCCTGCTCAGCTTTAACTGGTGCAGCTAATCCTAATAGTACAGTAATGCTGTCATTACGAGTTTGTCACAAAGCATTTAGCTAGATGCTAAGCCTAAACAGAGCCCCTTGAAGCTGGCAGCAAAGCCGGAGATATTTAATGGGCCTGATCTGCTCGTCACATGGTCAGATGGGTTTGAAAATACCCTCTCTGGATGCTTTTTGCATCAGGGTTTTGTCCATTTTTTAAATCAGGCTCACATGCACTTTATGCAATGATTGGCCAACTGTCTGGATTTAGTTTCACTTCAAAGTTTACTGAAATTCTTTAGGGAGGAAGAGTGGCCAGCAGGGCCTTGGAGCTTCGCGGCTGCCTGTCTTCTCACCTCAGGAGAAGAGTTACATCAAGGGCACCTGTGACTTCCTGGGCCTTGGACATTTCACCACTCGCTATGTCACCCAGAAGAATTACCCATCAGGAGTTGGAGACATATACTTCTCTGATCGTGACCTTGCTGAGCTGGTTGACCCACGATGGCCTGATCCTGGCTCTGAATGGCTTTATTCAGTTCCCTGGGGCTTCCGACGTTTGTTGAACTTTGTCAAGGTACACACTACATGTCTGAAAACTATCTGGATTTCTATTAAATTTAAAATGCTACAGATGCACTGTTTGCTTTGAGAGTGCCGATGGAGAAGTATAGGGAAGATCAGGCTGCACTTTGTCTTTGTGGATCTTGAGAAAGCATATGATAGGGTGCCAAGAGAGGAAGTGTGGAATTGTATGAGGAAGTCAGGAGTGGTGGAGAAGTATGTGAAGGCGGTGCAGAACATGTATGAGGACAGTGAGACAGTGGTGAGGTGTGCAGTAGGAGTGAGAGATGGGTTCAAGGTGGGGGTGGGATTACATCAGGGATCAGCTCTGAGCCCCTTCTTGTTTGCAATGGTGATGGACAGAATGACAGATGAGGTCAGGCAGGAGTCTCCATGGACTATGATGTTTGCAGATGACATTGTGATCTGTAGTGAGAGCAGAGAGGAGGTGGAAGAGATCCTGGAGAGATGGAGGTATGCACTGGAGAGAAGAGGAATGAAAGTCAGTAGAAACAAGACAGAGTACATGTGTGAATGAGAGGGAGGCAGGTGGAACGGTGAAGATGCAAGGAGTAGAGGTGGTGAAGGTGGATGAGTTTAAATACTTGGGATCAACCATCCAAAGCAACGGACAGAGCACAAGAGAGGTAAAGAAGAGAGTGCAGGCAGGGTGGAGTGGGTGGAGATGAATGTCA
>VUQH01034951.1:10890-21998 GCA_015106775.1 Etroplus canarensis
TGGTTTTTTTTTGGGGGGGGGGGTGGTTTTTTTGGGGGGGGGGGTCACTGCTGCAACTGTGTGTACATGTGCACACTACTGTCACACACCCTCACTGTTTTCTTACCAGTCACTATTTGACTGTTCTTATAGTTACACTTTACACTGGCTTTCCATTATAAAGTCTTACTCTTATCAGTACTTGAAGGTGTGGAAAAATGGACATGTGCCAGATTTGGGGGACAACAAACACCAGTATATCGGTAAGTGCACAAATTTAGAGACGCTTCCTCAAAGAGGCTAAGGTGCCATTCATTCTTCAAACGAAAGGCACAGTTTGGCTAGATTATGAAACCCAAAACCCAAGATTATGAATTATGAACAAATATATTTTTGCCAACTACTTCCAAACTTTACAAATTTGAACTTTTTTATTATTAACAGAGCTTCTACTAAAAGCAAAATCCTAACTGTGTTCAACATGTTATCCTTACACTCACTGGAAGACCACGGGTGTATCTGCAAATGGGGTGAATACAGCTGAACTGGGTTTACCCATCAAACTAAAGCAGAACTCTCTTATTCTCTTAAACCTAGCCTTGAAGAGGGAGTGTCATCGCATCACATCACATGAACACTGTCATCCAGGAACTCTTCAGATGTGATGGAAGAGTCGATTTTCCTTAGGAAGGTTTCTAACTGAGGGAAGTGAGCTGGAAATCTCAGCCATCTTGAGTTGTTTGAATTCAGTAAATACTAAGTAAAGGTGCTTCAGTGCCTCTATTATTACTGCTTTCACCAGAGGATATACTGGACCATCTTTTATGAAAGGGAAGGAGATAGTGCTGTCCCATTGCAGCAACTTACCATCCACCCATTTGTGAAAACAATCGACAAAACTGAAAAGTTTTCAGATCACGTAAATGTTACAAGTACATTTTTCATATCCATAACCTGCCAATATGTTGTGAATTTTCAACAACAGGCTGTGAAACCCACAGCTGAACTCTCAACTATAAAAGCTGTTTCTTGCTGCAGTGTTGCCTTGCATTAAGAACACAGATTTTTAAGTTCCAAAATCAAAATATGAGCTGTATTAATTCATAAGTGTGTCTAAGGTTTGCTATAGTTCAGTTTGCATTACTTTTGGACACTAGTTTCAGCACTATAAACACTGAGTGTCCCATTGTTTAGGAGCCCAGTGTAAGTGCAGTTGGATTCTTTTTTCCTAACGCCTCATAAATTCGGCTTGACCTCATAACATTTTCCAGTAAGGTCAAGAAAAAGGGCTTAAGAAAAGAAGGTAGAAGGCAATTTTTTGGGCTATTCAACTATACCCTTCTCGTGACCCATCACCTTATCCTATAAGTGAGTCTTAGTCACCTCTCTTCCAGTAAAAGCTAGGTTCCTTTATTCCTAGGCCAAGGAGTTTTCAGTGGTTTCTTATCCTATTTTGCCCCTGGTGGTGGAGGCGGTGGTGAAGTGGGCTCTGTGAGGCAGCCACAGTAGAAGGCAGAGTTAGTATGCACACATAAAGCTGCTCAAAGCCAGCAGGTATGTGAGGAATGCCTCTTCGTCCAAACAACAGGACTCGCGCCTGACACAGAGCCATGCCACGCCACGCCACACAGCACTGTCAGAGCAGTAACATGGGGCCCAGTGGGGATTCTGCAAGAGGATGTCTCTTTATATTACGTCTAGCATACTACCTTCTTTTAAATACATTTACCCATTAATTAACCACTTGGCACATAGTGTACAATGTTGGGTTTTTTCCATTTCTGCAGCATTTAGAAAAAATGTTTCCTGCTGATCCATGTGGCAAGAACTTGAGCAAATGCATATAATGGACCAGTTCTTATACCAATAGTACAGCATTAGGGGTTACTTAAACTTTATGCATGAACTGCACAATGCATTTCTCTGACATGTACTGACAAGAAAGTTTGAAATCATGACATATTTTAGGTCTTCACATTTTACATTTTGTGTTTTGTGCCAGCTTAGTTAGCCCGCACATTTACACAGTTGAGTTTAGTATGAGGTCATGATGACTATGTGCCGTGATTCAACTGTAAACAATAAAAATGAATGGCAAACATTAAATGCATTAATATTTAAAACAACCAAAACACAACTAAAATGAAATAAAAAAAACACAGAACACATTTCATCTGTAAAATTTACCCCTTTTATGTAGCCACCCCTCCTTGACGATCACCACATTGGTCATGTTGGTGTCCAGGATAGAGGATCCAGATTTCTCTCAGGGAGAGACAACGTTCTTTCCCAAATTTCCTTCAATCAGCCCCGTGCAGGAGCCTGGAGATAGGGTCCTGGGATTTAAAGCAGTCTTCTCACTGGTGGTTACCTATTAGTTAGAGAAAAGTAAAAATTAGCCCCGTGTTAAGGTGAAAGATTTTTCCCACTTGTCTGAACATTAACCCTCAGATCAACACCGTAAAGTGAAGGAAGCAGAACTGAGAAGATCCCCATGCTTTATAGCCCAGTCAGTGGAGGATGTGCTACAACTACAGCACAGCCACTTTCACAAGTAGAACCTGCAAAATTTCAAGGTTCAAATATCTGTGTAAGGCTGTGGTTTTTGGCAATCAAAATGAAGTCTCCCGTATTGGAAAATTCCATGCTGTTCACTACTGAGACAGCCATTCCTGATAGACTGGGCGTTTTTTTCCTACTCATGAACAGAGCAGCAGAGAGAAAATAATTATGTCAAATAATCCACAGATATATAAAACTTCAAGAATCTACTTGAGTATTTTGATGAGTTTGTGTTTTTGTTTGCTTCATAATATACCTGAGGCATGCACTACAAAGCAGGGTTATGCACACAGTGAGAACTTCAGGTTGAACCTCTAGTTTGCACTGTCACAAAGGTGGCTCACTTCTTACTAAGGTATTTCACCATGGTAAGGTATGCTGCAGCCCTAACCTGCTCCAGAGTGGGTTATGTTTTGACATAACTGGGACAAAACCACCACCTACGGACCAATTAAACTCTCTGAGAAATAATAATGGAAAACAGCATCACACAAACTGGAAAATCCCTCAGGCCTCTGTTAGCAAATAGTAATGGGGTCTATATTTCATAAAAGCAATCTAAAGTCTTCGTCCTTTCCTGACAAGCATCAACAAGAAGCATAGATTCTCCGAAACGAATTAATTTGGAAACCATTTCACTGTTCTATAAAACGGAGCACCCAAACTGTGTACTGACAAGGTCACACCATTTAACAAACCCGGGGCTACAGCTGGATGTATATATGGTTAAATAAGAATAACTGTCTTATGCACATTTGAATCACAATTTAACAGAGTACACATTTGGAATTACGTAAGATCCTTTTGTGTTTTGATGATACAGCTGTGATACTGACAAGTCTATTAATTTAGCTGAATCTGATGACTTGGCCCCCTGGCTTCAAATACACTTTATAAAGCGCTTTTCCAGCTGCACTTACAAACACTCAGTGTACATACTATACAACCACTTCTTATTCATCCTTCAATTGCTTCCACAGTGGATGATCTGCCTCCACCTCACCCTGCTGCTTGCATTCTCTTCTGCAATGCCAGTCACCTTCATGCCCTTCTTCACAGTTCCATTTTCAACATCTTTTCTCCACTATATTTACTATCCCTCCTCTGCACATGTCTACTGTGCAGTGCTTTTCCTATCACAAAAACTAACACTGGTCCTTTTGCCTAAATCATGGACCAAATCAGATGACTGACTTAAAAAGCCAGAAAATCTAATTTTTTCACCTGCATTTATTAAGAAAAGATGATGCTCATAGTTATGATAATTTTTTAACTTTATTCACAAGAGAAACATTAGGAAGCAAAACACCTCAAATTAAGGACTCAAACTGAGATGAGTATTTCCTATAAATTGAAAGTTAACTTGTTTTTATAAAAAGATATAGATAGATAGTAAATACATGGTGTGATGAGGAACTAAAAGACTTTTAGTCCCTCCTCACAATATATATTTAGAGGTCCGATTTCTTTGTTCTTTTTAAAGGATCCCACTGCTGTGCTGCAGTAAGATTTGTAGTAAAGCAGACCTGTCTGTGGTGAACTGAATGGGATTAACAAACAAGGAATTATTATTAACCTTTGTTTAACCAGGAAGTGAACTCTTGAGATTAAGAAACTCCTTTGCAAGAGTGTCCTGGGCTGACAGACAGCATTACCCTAGTATGTTTTTCAATGGCAGGAGAAACCAGAGCTCCGGGGGCAAGCACAGGGAGAACATGCAGACTCCACACAGAAGGGCCTTACCTGGGTTGAACCCAGGACTCTCTTGCTGTGAAGCAACAGTACTAACCACTGAGCCACTGTGCAGTTTGCTGTTTTGTTTAAAAACAAAGTATGTGCTATACAGTAAAGTTCAGATTCAAATATTACGAGATTAAAACCAAAGCTTCAACGATGTAGTAGCTCATTTGGCTCAAGAACCCTTACATTTCACAGGTTGTTGTAATGTGTGAAATGTAGAAAGCAAATGATACGTTTTCTTGTCACTGGTTGTTTGCACTGCAAAAACTGAGAATTAAAATCAACCGAGAAGTCAAGGAGGTCTATAAACAGTCACAGCCACGACAAATAAATCTTGTTCACCACCACATAAAAGTGCTTGAGTTCAGGAATATTATAAACACATGTCAGTAGTAATCATGGTCATAAAAGGCATAAAAATATGAATGCATCAGCAAGTCATAGCATTGACCATAAGACTGATGGTCAATGCAGAATGTATACACCAGGGGTCTCAAACCCATGGCTCTTTGACCCATCTGCAGTGGCTTCCTGTGCTTCTGAAAAAACTAGATGAATAAGAAATTATATCCTCTTCATTTCGCTGAACCTCAGTGGCGGTGACAAGCATGGGTGTAAAAACATAAACGGACTGCCCCAAGTTCCCCAAGCTAAGGATTCAAAAACCAAAGAAAAAACATGTTAGGGAGGAAAACAGAGCATTTAAACTATTAAAGTGATAACTTTGTTTGCTTTCACCACCAATGCTGATGTCATACTGGTAGGCTTGATCTGTTCCTGGACTTCAGTCAAAATAAAACCGAAATGTTCCTTTAAATGTGACACATTTGCACAAACACGGTAGGTCTCATAGTGGCCTGCAGAGCTATACAGCTACAATGTTGCAAAGTTAGCCTAAACATGTGAATATTTTCTCCTCCACTTTACTACTGTTACAGTTTGACACCAATAAAAATAGTTTAATAGTATGCAGCAGCTACAACAACAGTTTTAGTAATAATGCTTCTACGATTCCATAAATACAACAAAAACATGGAAAGTTGTGTTCAAAATGCAACGTTAAACAGCTCACTGCAGAATAGTCACAATATACAGAATATATATAGAGAATATAAACTTTGCGTATCCAAAATAAATTATTTTGTTACAGCAGATCTATAAAAAATAAATTACACATAACAAACATATAGCAACATCAACAATAAATAGCTTAAATAAGATGGAACTATAAGGCTCAGGTTAGGGTTTTTGTTGGCTCTGTACAGAAATTCTAGTTCTAGAATTGCTTTAAAAAGGCTCCTCTGATAGCAAAGGTTGCCAACCTCTGGTAAAGAACAGTATGACTGTGACATCGAGCACAATTTGGGTGAAGACCCATTAGATGATCATGTGTGCAAGTGTCCAATACTCCAGGAGGACCAATGCTCTAGGAGGAGTAGCCACTTTGTGAATTATGGATGCACAGACAGATGGATGGACAGACAGCCAATGGACATGTTACCATGGGATGAGCTCATTGGTCCTTTGGCCAGATGAAAAAAAAAAAAAAACAACTAAAAAGCTTGCAATCATGTGATCCTCAACAGTTACAGCAGCTCTATGAAACAGCCCTCGAGGGGGATCATTTTGTCAGCAAAAATGTATATATAATGTGTATATTGTGAGGTGAAGGTGTGTCTCTTATTGTGAGGATGGAGAGATACAAATTTAAGAATGTAAAACTTTAAACAACTAAATGAGAGAGTTTTCATGCACTTTTTGAATAAAAGCATAACCTGTGGTGGGCCAAAAAAGGGCAACTAATTACACACAAGAAATAAATGTAAAAAAATACACACACACACACACACACACACTCTGTTACCATACCATGCATAGTAAATGTGTGTAAGGGTCTTCAGAAAGCTGTATGAGTCAAGGGCAGCAAAAAAAAAAAATAGCTCAAAAACTAAATTTGGAAGGAAGACCAAGCTACAGCACTCAAATAAGGCAGTAACACTACTAAAAGCCATCTAAAACTGTCTGGATGTTATTAGACTTATCAGATAGTCACAAAAACAGAACAGACTTCAAACCTGCAGGCCATCATAACCAAAACACTCGACCCTTTGATTCATTCAGTGCTTCTTTATGGTAGCAGCCAAACGATGATCAACTGCAATGCTTGTTCACACAAATGTCACATACTGAGCCAGGCAATCCCTGGCTATTGGCTGAAATCAATTTGCCTGCTGCTCCATCAGAGCTGGGCCATCAAAAGAGATCTCTGTTTGAGTGGCCTCATCCAGCTTACTGGTGGGGACAACAACAGGAAGTGAATGTGCCTATTGACAGAAAACGAGTCATATCAGTACAGCCCCAGGCTCGAATACATCTGGCAGTGTGTGTGCGATCAACACCTTTTACAGCCACTCTACTCCCTTCCATCAGTGAGAAAAAGTGAGTTTATGAAGCCAAAGTTTATTTTTGCTCAGTGTTTTGTTTATTGCACTGGGCTTGTGGTGCTTGTGTCACACAACCAATGTTGGAAGGATCCCGGAGAGGGATTTGAGAAAGCACACAGAGTGCAATTCAAAGTAAGGATCACAAAAACCGTTGGATCCCTTCGGCATCTTAGTGTGGACTCTGTGACACAGAGGCACACACACATTATATACACACTGGGATACATCACACAAACAAACTTGAGCGCACACACCACAGCCAAAAAAGCAACACATGCACAAGACCGGCTCTGGAGCCACAACAGAGCGCTGCTGTTTTAATGGGAGCGACCTGTTGCTACTGCGGCCTGTGTGGAAAAAGCTGGGCCCCTGCCAGCGCTGCAGCCAGCAGCCACTGAATGAACCCAGTACCCTGACAGCGGGTCACATGGTCCTCAGGCCTCTAGGCCACCGCCTGCCCGCCTGCCCTGATGTCAGGGCGGCTTTCAATCATTCATCTTTCTGGCTCCAGCGCCAGGGGCCACCCCATTCAATGCAAATCAGCGTCATGCAGCAAAAGATGCCACACACTGAGCCTGTCACTGGGCCAGAGAGGACAGTCCCATGTGTTTATGGCAGGAAGCAGAAAAATTAGGCCGACATCGCCACACTACTTCCTTCATCACAGATCAATAGATACAAGTCTGCTTTTGCTTCATTTTTCTGCTTGATAAACAGAAGAGTCAGCAGATGGTTTATGGTTACAAAAGTGAAACATTACACTCAAAATATTTAAAATGATAAACAAAGAAATGAGAACGGCAAACACTGCTCACCTGTGGCTGAAAAACAGTCACTGAAGCAACACTTGGTTTATGTTAAAAATGCCACAGTGGACCTAGAATAATTGATGTACTATGGAGTACCAAGTTCCTCTTTCAAGTTCCCTGAAAGCATACTATTATCAATAAGAATATTGTGGGTAGCTTTAACTGAATACTAAACCGCAGTGACTGCAACCTTGAAAGACGAGTAGACTTGCTGCTTTAATCCTGTGATGACACGAGCAACAACCTCTTCATGACTCATCTTACTGTAATCATTTTAATGCTGTTCAGACAAGCCGTAAAGCGACACAACGCTTAATTTATTCACATAGTCATTACGTTCAGTAAAAGTCATTTAAGCACTGATGCAAATTAAAACCAAGGGAAGTAAAATGAGACACACTTCAGTCTGAATTGTTTTCAGTTTTGGTGACACAGATGGAGTAGAGTCCATGCAAGAATCACTTCTTTCTCAGTCATAATACATCTAGACTTGGGTGATGTAGCCAGGCCCAGTCTGCCTGTTTGCATGGACAAAATTTCAACAACATTCCTCAGATTCTGCATGCAACTGGTGGCACATTTGCGTCAAAGGAGCTGCTGCGAGGGGATTGGGTGGGAGGTGACTGGTATTTTCTAAATAGAACAGTGAGAGCCAAGCAGTCACTGGCTGCATCATTACGCCAGTTTGTTGCGTCTTCCCCAGGTCACATGCCAAGTCCCCTTGCGTACACACACTGGACAGACGTAGTCTCATGACTGATAAAAACATTTTTTGACACAGAAGGCATGATGAGTACAACATGCCCAGGGACAATGTTCTCTTTCTGGACTAGCACACGCACCCTGGGAGAAGGAGACAGACAGTATTATTACCAATACAAGGGTTTATCTCAAGTTAAACATTATTATAACCTCACATATTGCATGCTTTTTGTAATCTGATTTCCCACCACATGTATATGCCCTTCATCACTTGATGAGATTCCCATAAAATAACCCTTTAAGACAAAAACAACTGTAGTTAACATGATTTAGAATAGATATACACAACTGTCATCACAGTAGGTGGGATGCTAAGAGTGAGGCCAGTGAAAACTATCAAAACACACTTACCCACAAGCATTATCCCATTGAACTGATTACTAGAGAGGGAAAAAAATGAAATTACACAGTTGGGGCTTTTTCTTATGACTTCCCTGGTGCCTGAAAAGTGTGGACCAAAAAGCAAATGCGTGGCAACAAGTCACAACACATATGCAATGCTTTTTTTAGCACTGTTTGTGGCCACAGCAGCAAAGCTAATGGCTATAGATAAGATGGCAATAAATGCCTCACTCAAACAAGTAAACAAACGCAGTGGTAGTTCATAACAATGAATGAGCTGCTCTCTTGTTGAGCTCATTTGTTTTCATTTCCCTCCAGGGCCATAAAGCACAGGCAAAACAACTTTCTAGCAGAGGTGAACCGTTTGAACTGACTTGACTGCAGATATTTTGGCCTGAGGGCTGGGTCTCAAAAAGTGGTCATTGTCAAAAAAGAACAAAACAAAAAAAAATGAATGGTTAACAACTAAGGAGAGAACTCGCTGCTGTTTGTAGAAAAACGCAACGCGTTAAGAATCCACTAACAGGAAATTAATGAGCCACCGACTTTCGTTATTGAT
Source organism: Etroplus canarensis (assembly GCA_015106775.1). Lineage (NCBI taxonomy): Eukaryota > Metazoa > Chordata > Actinopteri > Cichliformes > Cichlidae > Etroplus > Etroplus canarensis. Next base: position 20,088 of record VUQH01034951.1, read on the forward strand.
AACTTTTACGGCCAAGTGAAGTCAGGAAAGTACCTCATTTCAGGTTTGCATCTAGCGACAGAAAGGATATGGGGCCTAGCAGGGCAGCTTGGGTGAGAATAACCGCATCCCATGTAAGTACAATGGGGACCTACCCTGTCTAGCTGTCGAACTCTTGTAGTTAACCATGCGAAGGAAACGCGGACGTTTACCTGGACAGGAATTCAACAATGTGTCCGTCTCATTATAGTGAGCTGTTTCGGCGGTGTTTTAAGTTGACGGGTCCTTGAACAATCTGGACAAAGTGCTCTCATTTACTCCGTTTCTCTTGCCTTTCTTCCACTACACCTCCCAAACGCGCTGTCTGCAATGCCTCTGTGGCAGCCCTCTCTCCCGGGTCCTAAAGCCGCCCTGTTCTGAGCCGCACTCACAGGAGGAGTAGTAGGCTTGTCAGGCGTCCCATTGAAAAAAAAATCCTGCAGCCTTTCTATAGGAGCTTATTCTGCGTGGCCTTGTTGAACTCTCTGCGCTTTCATCCGTACCGATGGTTTCCCAAAATGGGGTTCAGGGGCCTACGGAGGTCCCTCTGTGCTTTCCAGAGGGTCCTCGCTACAGTATGACTGTGTTTTTTTGACTTCCTGAAATCAAAGGTTGATGTAAAAGACTGTAGGATTTTTTTTTTACCAGCACCAAAGATTAATTAGTACATTATTTTCTATTTTTTATTAAATGTTTTGGTTATAAAATGGCAATAAATACTCCCAGGTAATTACTTACTCTATATACAATATTGTGCAAAAAGTCTTGGGCACCCTTCATTGTTTTATATTTTGATGAGAAAATTGGAAATAGGTGCAAGGATTTACTGAAACATGTAGACATAAAAATCAAAGTGTGTACAATTTTAACCAGCTTGAAAGTCAATATTTTGTTCTTAAACACAGACTGGGCTCTCTTAGGCAAGCTTTCTTGTTATTTCTCTTCAGGAATAGCTCTCCAAGCTTCTTGAAGCACATTCCAAAGCTCATCTTTGGATGTTGGCTGCCTTTTGTTACATTCTCTGTCAAGATGATCCCACACTGCTTCAGTAATGTTGAGGTCCAGTCATCACTCCAGAAGACCTGTTGCCACTGACTTTCAGTCCTGTGTAATTTTCATCAGCCTTTGCTCCCTGTTTACCTTCATTAAGAATGGCTTTTTGACTTGGTTTCTTTTCTTCCTCTTCTTTTCTTCATTATTAATATTGGTTGATTTCTTAACTGTCTTTCAAAGTTTACTGTCAGAGGAGACTAAGAAAATCACCAAGTAGTCACATTGCAGGTGCTGAAATTTGTTCATTTTGGGTATTTTGACTTTATATCAATTAGGTAAGCATTCTGAAGATAACTGGATAGAATAGAATAGAGGTAGTGAAGGAAAATAAGTTTGAATACCTGGGCTCAACTGCCCAATGCAGCAGAGAGAACACAAGAGAGGCGAAGAAGAGAGTGCAGGCAGGGTGGCGTGGTCAAGGTTTTTATGTTTATTAAAACTAAACTAAAAACTAAAACTAAGTGACTGAAAACATTGTAGTTAACTGGAATAAAAATAAAAAACTAGATTTTTAGTAAAAATTAAAACTAAGTAAAACAATATTGTGTACTCACAAGACTAACTAAGATTAAAAAAATATTCAGAATATGTCCTTAGTTTTAGTGCTTGTCAGTTTGGCCAAATTTGATAAGACAGCCTGTTTAATATGGCTTTGGTACATCTTATCATTGAGGCTTAGAAACTATTCATGACTGAGAGTCAACTACTTTCACGAAGTATTGTATCTGTATTGTAATTTCTGTTCTGAAAATCTTAAATCTTCCCTAACAAATACCATCCATATTATAGAAAACTAAAATTAACTCTGACACTAATAAAAACTAAACTAAAACAAAACTT